>VZUI01003898.1:0-55979 GCA_013401135.1 Cettia cetti
CAGGCGGAAGCGCTCACGGGCGCCGGGCGCGCCCAGGCGCCGCGGCAGCACCAGCGCCCTGCGCTCGGCGCTGCACAGCCCCAGCAGCGCCGCCAGCACCGGCGCCAGCGCCGGCAGCCGCCCCCCGCTCCTCATGGCTCGGCGCAGCCCTTCTCCTCTCTTTATTTCACTTTCTACGGGGATGGATGTGGAAGATGTGGGGTTTTGCTTTCAAGGTTTTGGGGGGTGTCTTTGGGAGTCTTTCCGCCGGCGGAGCACGGCGCGGGAGCCGCGTCCCGCGGTCACTGCAGAGGCGGCGTCGGCTTCCCCATGGCCGGGGCGCGGCGGCGATGCCGGGGAGCGCGGCTGTGCGAGGGCAAGCGCTGCCCCTCGCTCCGTCCCTCTCGCCTTCTGTCCTGATCTGGCTGCCCTCCTCCTCCTCCTCCTCAGCCTTCCCGGGCTGCAGCAGCGGCGGGCGGGGAGGACGCTCCGGCGAGTCTCCGGCAGCCCCGGGACGGTCCCGCCTGCACTTCCAGGGCGCCGGGGAAGCCTCCCGTCCTTTGCGGAGCGGAGCGCCGCGGGCCCGTCCGCCTCCGCCGTGCGGGGTGAGTGCGGGAGCGGGGCTCGCCGCCGCCCTTTATGGGGTCCGGCCGCGCCGCTGAGATCACTGCCTGCGTAACGCGGCCGCGGGCGGCCCCCGCCGCGCCGCCCTCCCGCCGCCCCCGACGGGGCGGGACGGCACCGACACGGCCCGGGGTCGGCCCCCGGCTGCCGCAGAGGGCTGGGCTGCGCCCCTTCCCTGCCCCGGGGGTGCTTTGTGGCCGGCTCCGAGCGCGGCGCCCCGCGGGGAGCTCCGGTGGGAGCGCCTGGATGCGCTGCGGGTCCGTCCCCCGCCCCGCGGGGCTCGGGGAGCGGCAGGTGGACGGTCCGGAGCTCCTGGGGCGGGGGAAGGAGGGGACACATCCCTGCTCGCCTTCGTGGTTTTTCATTCTCTTTTTCTTCCTTTAAAGTTTTTTTCATTTTTAATTATTATTATTTTTTCATTTTTAATTCCCCTTTTCCCAAGCAATTCCTGCCCTTTCTCGGCCCTAATAGCTGCAGTCCGTCATGCACCTGTACTTCTGAGAAATGGTTCCTTCCCAATCACTTAAACAGAGGCATTTACGTAGGTGTAGCCAATATTTTGCTTTGAAGCCATAACCCAAGCATGGTGGTGCTGCTAATCCCCTTAATTCTTTATGTGCACAGCCCCAGCTTTCTGCTCCTGGAGGCCTTTTTGGAGGAGGAGGGCAAAGAAGTAGTGAGGAAATGTGTGAATAAAACCAGAATGTGTGTACCTGTTGGTGACAACTCCTGGGCTTCCCAATTAAACCAAGATGCTTGTGTGTCTGTCAACACATCATTTAATACAAGTATGAAACTTGGGGGCTGAAAACCGAGGGAGCAAAATCTCAGGATAGGGCAAATACTTCTAAAGTTTTATGTATCCACTGTTTTCTTGGGATGGAGAGTCCCATTTATGCCACTAAATCGAATAACCCTGAGGCTTTTCTTCTTAATTTAAACCATGTCAGACAAACTTGGAACCACATGTGTGTGTCAATAGCACAGTCTGACTGCCTGCTAAGTTCTGACAATGCATCCATTTCCCATGGCGTTCTATAAATCTTGCAAGTTTAGAATTGCGCATTGTTTGAAGTTGTGCAAAAAAAAACCCAACTAAAGATGAACCCAATTTCCCAGCTACTTGCACAACAAAAGTGCTCTTGTCCCACAGAGTGATGAGCAAAATCAGAAGTAGGCCTCAAATGTGGGACTTTCTTAGGGACGCAGCAGGAAATGCTGGATTGACTTCCAGAGGCTGTGACTGCTGCCCATTAATACATCAGCAGCAGAAAAATCCATTCAGTTATGGATATTTTTTCACTTGAGTTGGAAATGTGTGTCAGTCTCTACCCTTATCTCTGAGATCTGTGTGCGCCGAGCTCTGCTGTGCCTCTTCTAGGATAGAGCACAACAAAGGTACCGTTCATTCATGCTGGTAATTAACTTGGGTTGCACATGTTACCTAATTTAGGGAATTACCAGTCAAAAAGCCTGGAAATAGAAACGTGGAATTGCAAGGAAATCATCTTCATAATTTATTTTTGACCTTGCGCTGGTTCAAGATAGAGACTTGCAAAATATATGACGTAAAAATATTAAACTCTCCTTGTCTGTCAGTGTAATCAACGTCACTCAATGATCAGCAGGGACCAGAGGCTGCCAAAGGTGTGTCCACCCAGCTGCCAGGTGTACCTTTGGTTTTGCTGCTGTTTTTTGGATGTTAATTCTTTGATTTGAAAAGATCCCGACCACCTTAAAACAGCTTTTTCAGGCTGAAGACTCTTTCCTGCGTCCCACCAGATGGCACTCTCCTACAAAAAATTGTTATGGGAGAGTTTCATGGTTCATCTCCCAGCTTTCCTGGTGGAAAGGCTCACATTTTAGCAGGGATTAGGACTGGGAAAGTTTTCCTGGCCTTAGTGTAATATCCAGGGAAGTGTTTTAGCAAAGAATTCAACTGTTCTGTTGCACTACCTGAATACAAATCGTATTGGGAAGGAAGATTTGCAACAGGTTTGCTGCCTGTCACGCCTGGATCACCACCTGGATCATCTTGTACGTGCTGGAATTGTTTCCTCTGAACAACCCCCGTGAGTTTAGCTGGATTATTCAGAGCACTCAAACCTCTGTATATGCATTTTTAATCCATATTGTAGCAAATCTGTGCCAGCTCCAATCACAGTTTGCGTGAATCAAGGCTTACAGAGAAACACACTGACCTTTCTCAGGATTTCACTTAGATAAAGACCCAGAAAAGGCATAAAATTGGTCTTTTAAAAGAAATTTCTATTGCTTGGAGGAAGAAACCTAATCCTGCCAGGAGTACAAGAGAGTGTAATGCCAAGCGAGCCACCAGATGGTGCCACCACATCATCGTTTTGGGGTCAAATCGCGGCTTTTCGCTCGGCAAGAACAGTTTTTATGGCTCGGACCCAAGCGCTCTCGGTCTCTGAGCAGGATTAACAATGCTTTAGTTCCTTCACCACTGTTTGCAATAATGGCTGCTTCCAAAATGTAAAAAACAAACAAAAAAAAGAAAGGCAACACAACCGCCCACCCCAACTTTATTTGTTTCAATGCTGCTGAATGATTGCTTCTTTCAAAAACTGTTATAATTAAAATGAAATTAGAATTAAAACAGCAGATGGCACATTAGGCCCATTGAATAGGGGATAAAATACCTGATGCTGTTGAAAAAATCCTCTGAAAAACACTTCCAAGACTATTTCTGGAGATTGTTTCTCTATGATGTCTTTGTGTTATGCGTGATTAGTTTATATATTTCCATTTATTGTTCATTTTGAGGTCATTAACCGTTGGGGTTTTGTTAGTAGGATAAGCGGGTTAAGAGAGAAAACCTCTAATTTCCCGTGTTTTGATAATCAGCAGAAATGGGGAAAAGCAAAACAATGTCCATCATCACTTTAATGAGAAGTACACACTTTTATTTTGGAGGAGAACCATGGGATCACCATCCGTGGTGATGTGTTTCTCTGTAATTTCTGCTTTTACATTACTGATTATCAAAGTTGCTTTAAAAAAAAATAGATGCAGAAATTTGGGCAGCCCCCAAATTTTATTGCTAAATAGCCCATGTAGGCCTGTGTGCACTCAAAATGAGCTGCTCCCTATTCCTTCTACTTTCCTTTATAAACTGTTATTAAAACGAGATTCAGCAGGAACTTGGACTGACACTTCTGGCTGTGTGAGTCAAATATTTTGCTATCTAAAAAGAAGGAGCTT
The DNA here is from genome assembly GCA_013401135.1 of Cettia cetti. NCBI lineage: Eukaryota > Metazoa > Chordata > Aves > Passeriformes > Sylviidae > Cettia > Cettia cetti. Next base: position 3,829 of record VZUI01003898.1, read on the forward strand.
TGCATGAGAATGTGAATTCAGACCTGTCCATATCCTGAATAAATCCACAATAATTGGTTTAAAAGGCTGTTGAGGTCTGACTTCGTGTCTCACTTTCTGGTAGTAGACGTATTCCCACTGATGAATTTGTGCCACCATCTAAATTTCTTGTGAACAGCTGACCCAAATCTGAATTTTCATGGTCGAAACAACTGCCAGGGATCAAATAAAAGCCATCAGGCAAAACAAAATGCTGCATTATGGCATGTCTGCTTTAAAAGTGTTTCAGAAGTTAAGCACAGCTTTAACAATGGCTCCGAAGTCCCTTGGCAAATGGTGAGGAGCACATTCATAGTGCCCTGAGCTCCACTGACATTTTGATATTTTTATCACACTGGGATTTCAACAGATCCCTCACTTTCTCCTGTGGACAGAGGATTTCACAAGCACTCTAAGACAGCTTCCATGGAATTCCTCCTAATGAAAATTCATCCCTGCACCTATTAATAATTTCTTACCTTTGATAGTTCTGTGTGTGATGCCACACTCATTCCAAAGCCACTGTCCAGTAAGATTTCCATGCTGTCCTGGACGTTCTGGTCATTCTTTCCGACCATATCATGCTGATATACCTTATAAAAAGTGTCTAGAAATTTGAGCAGGAGCAGGCCCCTCTGCAGCCATGGGAAATGGAGCTGGGGCACAAAATGGGAAGAGAGGAGACTCAGCAGACACGTAGGCCCTAGTCCTGGGAATATTTATAGTCAGGCTTAACTCCCAGCATCATGCTAACCCCTCACAGGATTGAAAGCTTCATAAAAACTTGGCTGAAATGCTCTGTTTACAAATGGTATCAAGAGGAAGCATGTGCAGTGTCTTCTGTAAGAAATGAAGTTTTTCAAACAAAACACCCATCCATCCCCCATGTCAGTTTATCCCACAGACACAGCAAGAAATAAACAGACAGTAGTAAACCAAAGTAAACTGAACTTTTATTTTCACTCTTGTTGCTCGAAGGTCTCCTGAAAGAAACATTGTTGCTGTTTAAGACCAAACATCAAAAAGTCGGTTTAGAAAACATGTAACTTCCAGTCAGCATCACTCAATTTCTCCTCTTGCTTTGATGTGCAAACCTTTATGCAAAGCCCTTGTTGTCATGGACCTAAGAGGAGAGGGAAGGGGAAAAAGAGGCATGGGGAAAGCTTTTCCCAATATTATTCTATCCAACAGTTAATCTCAGTATTTTGACTCATTCTCTCATAATTGTTTTCCACCTTCAGTTTAATCAGAGGATTTTAAGTTTTAATTCCAAATGTATTTAGATATGCTGTTAAAATCTTGCAGGCAGAAAGATGCATCATTGTTTCACATGGGATATTTTTAATCAGAATAATTAATTTAATTGTCTGCACAAGCTCAGCCATCCTTAATGACTGTAAGATGGACATGACCGGAAGGTGGACATCATATCCCCTTCCTTGCTGGCATTGCCCTCTCCTGCTGGGAAAGAGGCCTGGCTCTGGTGCCCAGTTTGAGTCTGTGGGGAGCACAGCTGAGGCAACCCAAAATTCTTTGGGTTACAGCTGGCTCTGCTGCCCCAGCTGCACGCTGGGAGGGACATCTGCACATCCCTGGGGAAATGCAAGTGGGGCAAGAGGACACAGAGTCCTCTCAGTGGCTGATCCGGGTGGTTTGGGCTCAGGGAGATGCTGGCTGGGCTCTGCTGATGGGCTGATCCTCAGGGGTGCACTTGCAGGAGCAGGGCTGGCCCCCATTAAGTGCGGGATTTAACGAGGGATAGGGACTGGAAGAGGCTTCTTGGACTTCTGAGGCTGACATTTCAATTATTCCAAGTATTCCAATGACCATTCTGCTTGTATGTTATGTGTCTTCAAAGCCATCTAAGGAAGCCCCTTCCCTGAGACCTCCAAAGTCCCAGAGTAAATCAGCACAATTTCCAAACTTCCCTCACCCACTTTTCCTTTCTTGATTATTTAAAAATCTCAGAAGCTGTTTCTTAATACCATTTATGAACTGAGTGTGGTATAAAAATCCCAGCTCCAGTGCAAATATGCACAGCTGTCATAAAGAGCACACTTTATAAAACCAAAGAATCATCAGGTGTTTTTGCAAACAGGTAAAAATTTTCCACTTTAAAAAAGCATACATTTATATAATTCTAGTGATGCCAGCTGAGCTGGCTTTGCTTTATATGGTAAATACACCAGCTAAAATAGGTTGTGCAAAGAAATTGCTAATAAGGCAGAAAAGTGAACCCAAATTTAACTGAGAGGGCTCTGCCAGCTTTGCAATTTGGATTTCAAAGCTCTCCAAGAAAAATATTCTCTTTTTACCTCCTCACAAGGATCCAAACTCAAACATGGTGTCGGAAACAAATTGAAAAGCTATAAACACTCCAGCTATGACATCAGGCACTCAGAAACTGCAAGAAGTGACAACACTAACTCGTGATTTTTGCTTCAGGGAGGGCACACGTGTAGATGTGTTTTCCAGCAGGAGGTGTGGAGACAGAGAGCTGTAAAATTGAATTTGATGAATTTCAGGACCGAATTTCATGTACCTATCTCCTACCCCAGCAGAAGAAAGGATGGTGAAGGAAGCAGCTTCCAGACCCATGTCCCTAGAATGCTGCAAACCATCCATGCATAAACTCCCTGCCTGAGCTTGTCTCAACATCCAAACAAATTTGTGAGCAGTTTTGATTGTCCAAGAGTAGGGGAATGCAAACCTTCTGACACTTCCAGAAAGCCTCCAACAAGCACTTGGAGCACGAAGCAGTGCCTGGGGAACATTACCACACAGAGATAAGTTTAATTACAGACATCAGCATTTTGCTGGAGAGGCTGCCTTGTCCAAAATTTTGCTCTGCACATCGTTTCAACCCTCACAGATAGCACAAAAAGGATCAGCTGGTGTTCTAGACTCCAGGGCCAAGTGCTGTAAATAAATGCTGCTCCACACATGAGTAATTCTTTTGGCTCTGTGTGTGCTGCCTCTGGGTCAGGGAACACGGGACAAACCCTGACCTGCTCTTTGTGATCCTAAGGGCCACCAAAGGCCAGCTACCTCCAAGCCCTGTGCTCTCCCTACCAGGTGAAATTCGGCTTTGCTGTGGGCAGTGTCTCCTTTGTCCAGGAGTTGGGGTAGAAAGCCCTCTCGTTTCCAAAAGGAAAGCATTACCTCCTTCAGTACACTCCATTTCTTCTTGCCTAAGGTGGTATTAGTATTAGTTGACTACTGACCTTTTCAAAGGGACACTGTAATCTAATCCTATTTAAAGCCTGTTAAAACTATTGGTTTATGACTAGATTTTGTAATTATCATGCACCAGGTACCACGAGAACAATATTTTACAGAACTTTTAATTCCGTGCTGTCAGAGCAGGTGTTAGGTTGGAGTTTTGAGTGCTTGGGCTTTGTCTGGTTTTGACATAGATTTGCTTTTAGGGCTAGCAAGGAACATTGACTCAAGACAGAAATTAAACAATTAAATTAGTGTGCTTATTGTCGATCTTATGTTGAGAGGGAGGAGAAAGAAATTTGGTGCTATAGGGTGTGACTGAATACATAGATAATTACCTTATAAAATAGCATGAACATTGGCCAAAGCTGAAAAAAACAGTGTTTATAAATAGGAAAATATTTTGCTGCTGGGGATTTGGGGATTTGTGTGCTAAGAAAGGGCTGAAGGGGGTGGTTCTTTATGAGCATGGAAACACTCTCAGCAATTCCTGCTCCCATTGAGTTTCTGTCATCCCCACAGTCTCTAGAAACAAGTAACACGTGGCTTCCTAGGCACAGCAATGGTGGCAAATCTATAATTGCTTGGATGAAGCTGTTGTGTAGTATTAGGACCACCCAAAAGATGGCACTAAACAACCTTTAGTCCTGCTCACAGGCACCCATACAGAGAAAATTTGTTAATAATACTCAGAAATAGCTCACTGACTTAATTCTGTAATTTTGTGTGCAAAAGTAGGAATCATTTTAGATAATTCTATGTTAGACCAACAGGAAAACTGGGGAGACTTTTATATAAGCAGGTAAACTTTGCACTGCAAATATGACCTTCCTAGACCCACATGAAAGCATTCATGTTTTTGTAAACATGACAATGTGATTTTTGGTGAGCTGTGAAAATGGGTTAAAATTACCCAGGAGTTAGGCAGCGCACTGAAAATATTTGTTTCTTCAGAACCTGTACATTGACCTTTATAAATCTGTGGTTATTGGGCCCAAGGAATTTTTTACTTATGTGGGTGCAGTGTGGGCCCATCCCACCAAAGCCTGTAGAGCTACATGGAATGACAAATGCAAGCAAAGGGCTGATTTTCACTACTTATTTTAATGGGTAGGGCTGATTATTTTGATTCTTAAATTATTTTCTGCAATAGGAAGAACAAGACATGGCTTTGCTAGTCACTTTTCATTTTATGATGTAATAGTTGAAGGAGGAAAAAAAACCCACAACCAACCCTTTCATATTTATAACCTCTAAAAACTCACAAGTGGCCTCTAATTTATACCAAACCATAAAGATGAGAGTGTTCACAGAAAATGCTAGAGGAGGAATCCTCACATCCGGTGGGAGTAATTTTCTACAATTACTTCAGTTCCATTTTTTTAATCTAATACATGTTAATAATAAATGATACAAATGAAAGAACATTGAGCACCACCTTTGCTTGGAGCAGAAATCATTTGGGCAGCAAAAGAAGTTGAGAGATCCAACACCTTCCACAAATATTTGACTCCCCTTTTTATGAGGCTCCTCTTTTGAATGTGGTTGCCTGTAAAACTACAGCTAAAGTAGGAGGACAAAAAGAAGCTTCCCAGGAACCAGACATAAAAATTTGCACCAGTTGCTCCAAAGCTTGTCCCCTCCATGAGTTCACTCACTCCTGCCTTTCTTCCTGCCTAACTATTTGGTTATAATCAAAATAAGAAGCTTGGATGTTGGGGTTTTCTTCAGGGAATGAGCTGGAGCACATTCAAGAGAACTGAGTGCCACCTGCAGAAAAACTGCACAGACATGAAAGCAGCAGCTGGCTCCATTACATTTATTCACCATGGAGTAAAGAAGGCAAAAGAGGAGAGACAGTGGAAATACACACAGAGCAAACGGGTGAGGAGCTGGGTCCCCTTTGTGCTGGTAGCACAGCAACAAGAGTTCCTCACTGAGAGATTCTGCACAATGCAGAGCAGTCAAGGCCTCTGTGTATTTCATGGTCACATCTTGGATCTCACAGGCCCAGCTCCTTGAAGCTGAAGGCTTGCCAATGTTGGATGTGCAATAGGGATACTGAGTTCTAATAACCACTGCAAATATAGAATTCAATAATTGACTCTAAAAGCTCTATCGTTACAATTTTGAAGTTGTGTATCAAGGCCAAGTGAAGCAAATACTTGTGCATCTCTCCAAGGCCTTCCTAATTTGATTTTAAACCATTTCATATTTTAATTAAAAAGAAATCTGAAAATAAGTCACAGCATAAAAATGAGGTCACTCCGCAGGAATATATTTTGGGCAGGGGTAGGTGAGCAAAGCATTTCTCTGACAATCATTGCAACCTTCACATTTGGAGTGTTGAATGCACTGCAGATATTTTCTATAGCAGAGAGGAGGTACAGTTCTTTACTTTGGGCTTGAAGATAACTTTGCAGTGAAGTAAGAGCTGGAGGACATCAAGGGGAGGGATGATAGGGAGGGAGAGAGGTCGAATTGGAACATTACTAATTCTCACAATGGTAGCTCAGTGAAAAAAAAATGCTGCAGAACAAACCTGCCTTCATCCAGTCAATTTTTGGAAAGAATTATGTCCATTTGGAACTGAGCTCTTGCTTGAAAACTCTTTGGAAACAGGATACTGCTCCCAAGCACTTTGAGCCCTTTGAGACCTGGAATGAAATTCATCTCACTCAGCCTCAGACATCTGCATTGTGGCTGTCTGCATCTGAACCCCATGTCCCTTTGTCACTGGAAAGGAACACACATTTGGAATGTGCAATCCAGCTGACCCACTATGGACATCCACTGCAGGCTGAAAGGAAGAGCACGAGTGAAGTGCCCACTCTGTCCCTGCTGAATCCAAAAGGCACCTATAAACACTGTTCAGAGGCACATCCAAAAGTCCTGGGAGGAATCCCTTCCCCAGTGTCAAAATATTTTTTTTTACATTCTTGAAAGTCCATTAAACAGTTGCAACCATTTTATATATTTAGGCTTTAAAAAAATAAATAAATAGCAGCAGTAGTGTAATGCAGCCTTGGCAGACAGCGTGCCACTGGAATAAATTATGACAGCAGTGTTTGTCTTCATAGATCTACTCCCAGAAAAGTCAGCCATTGTTCCATAGTGCAGCCTGTAGAGCAGTCTGAGCCCAGACTGGATTTGTCTGGTCAAAGGGAGATGCATTTTCCATCTAGAAGGACCAGACCACTGGGGAGAAGCAGGAGTTTGTGGGCACTGATCCTAAGGTCAGGGGCAAGAGCCACAAGCATTGTACCTCTTAGGTGCCTGCTTTTCAGCCCTCTTGATATCTTCAGTCCAGTTTAATATCTCTATTGATGATCTGGATGAGGGGATCAGGTGCAGCCTCAGTCAGCTGCAGAAGAAACCAAGTTGGGCAGTTCTGGGCCCCGCACTGCAAGAAGGACAAGGAGGAGCTGGAGAATGTCCAGGGAAGGGAACTGAGCTGGGGAAGGGGCTGGAGCCCCAGGAATGGCTGAGGGAGCTGGGAAAGGGGCTCAGCCTGGAGAAAAGGAGGCTCAGGGGGAACCTTGTGGCTCTGCACAACTCCCTGACAGGAGGGGACAGCCGGGGATCAGGCTCTGCTCCCAGGGAACAAGAGGAAAGGGCCTCAGGCTGTGCCAGGTTGGACATTAGGAGGAATTTCTTCCTGGAAAGGATGGTCAGGCCTTGGAAGGGGCTGCCCAGGGAAGGCCTGGATGTGGCACTCAGTGCTCTGGGTTGGGGACAAGGTGGGGATCAGACACAGCTTGGACTCGATGGCCTTTGAGGTCTTTTCCAACCTCAGTGATTCTGGGATTCTCTGCCAATTAGCAAAGGTACCTGGCTTGACTAATTAAAGGTGCTGTAGGCAGGGCCAGTGCTCCTGTCTACAGTGTGGAGCTGCTTCTGTGGATGCAGCTGCAAGAGGTGGCTGGAATGAAAAAATAACTGAGAATGTAAACCTGATGCTGAAAGCAGCTGTAAAAAATCCTGGTAACAGAGGAACAGTTGTTTTGTATCACTATTTTGGAGCCTAGAAGCCCACGGTACATTCCTGGCTGTGGTTCTGCTCACTGTGTGACTTAAACCAGGATAATTATGATTTTTATGTCTTCCAGTTGCTTCAGCAGGGAAATAGAGGGAAGGATATCTTCTGGTGCCTATTTGTCACCACTTCATTTGACCTGTGCAAACCTAGACAAATTCTGAAATCTTGCAGCTCGACTTCACAGTTACGGGGAACTCGGGGATATTTGATTAGGATTAGGCTTTGAATGGCAGGACTATCTTTTAGCTAGGCTAGGCCTGGATCTACCCAGCCTAACTTACTTGGGAGAAAATCCAAGCAATGAATTATTCAGTCAATCCTTGGAAATGCAAACATCAATTTGTTTCATAGCATCATACGTATGAGTTTTGCCTTCTCTTTTATTTGGTTTTCCTGTTGCTGCAATGTGTTGCTGAACCTGGAAGTAAAGCTGGTAATATTGACCTCAAGTTTTGGACTGGAGCCATGTCTCTGCTGTTACCTTCCCTTCTATTTCCCATGATTTCCAGCTTGTGGACTGTATGTGTGTTTGGGTGCCCACACTGTGCTGCTGCCATTTGTTTGCAAAATATCTCGTTGGCCAAAGCTACTGTGGTGGAAATCATTAATGACTCCAATGCGTGGAATGCCTAATTAGACCTGAACTCATGCCTTATCTTCTCACAGGCAGCCAAAAATCTCCAAGGGACTTGAATCGTGATGGTTGTGGTGCATTTTGAGAAAACTTCCAAATTCAGTCCATATTAAAGAGTTCCTGCTTTATAAGCAGCTGCTCATTCTTGATTCCCTCAATTTTTGACATTCTTGTAAATTTAAGTTCGTTTGCTGCACAGGGGCTTGAAAGAACAGCACATTGAGCTGTTTGCTCCAGTGCTCTGTTACAATGTTTTCCCATAATAAGAGGGCATGAAAACATCCAGCTATCTGCTGGAAAATGTACTAATTATTTTCTGAGTGGGGAAAGGTCACAGCCGACAAAGCAAGGGAAAGACAAGCAAGATCCACATAGCTCTGCATTGGAATTACACCTAGGGAGGGAAAATAATAGTTATTAAAACAGCCTATGAAAGCAATTCTAAAACTCTCCTAAAACCATGTTGTCAAACAAGAAATTTAAGACCTATTTTGTGTCAGGACCAGGAAGAACTGCCCACAGAAAGAGAGTTATGGGACCAGCAAAGAATAGGAACATTTTCAAATCCATACAGCAAACTTTGATCATTGTGCAGGAAATACCCCAGACTTGAGAAATCCTGCCACTGACCTCAAAGGTAGAATAAAACTAAGGGAAAAGGGGAAATAACTCACCAATTTTTTAATTAGTATTATGCCAATACTTTTAAGAGTTTGAATTCCAAATGTGTTCTAAGAAAGAAAAACATTTGCTTTCATTGAACAGCTCTGGGGGTTCACTACCCTTTTCTCCCCCTCAACCCTCCCTGAGAGGTGCTCTTATTTCTTGTCTCTTGCATGTGTGTGTAAAAATACAAAGTCATTTGTAAGGAGTTCACTTAATTCCTCACTCTTAGCTCACATTCGTTACACATTTTGTTTGGCAGAAGGGAAGGGAAGAGTGTGCTCCAGCCAGGGAATGCTGCTGTCCACTGAAAAATGTGTTTGGATTGAGGAGCTCTTTTTCATGGATGGATTGTGGCTTTTGGCAGCAGAGGTGGCAGGAAGCAGTTGCCATAACTACTATACCATTAAAAAAAAAAAATAAATAAAGGTTTTAAGTGAAGAGCCATTTTTGAAATGATGCTTTTATTACCAATCCTGGTAGAATCCATCAGCTCAGTTTGATGGGTGGCAGGATCCTGAATGTGGTCTCCTGAGTGTATGCTCAGGATATGCTTTTAGGGCTAAATTCAGGCTTTGGCTTGTAAGGTACATAGAAGAGGAAAATACACAGACAGCCAGAGAGCCGAACATAATCTGCCTTGCGTGGGATTTCAGGTTTTGGCTGGAGCCATGCTCTGGTGTTAAATAGCAGAGTAAAAAAAGAGCATGTTTTTCAAAAGCTTTAGGGATGGGATTTACAATTTTACTGGAATGATTTAGAAATAAAAGTTACATTTTAAGTGTAAATCTAATTGTAGGCATAATTTAATATTTATGTCTATTCAAGTGATGGATACTACCCAGATAAAAAGCCCAGATATAGTTGATAAACACTGCAAACAACTGGAGTAGAACCCAGAGATGGTTTATACTGGGTCAAACCCAGCTGAAGGCTTTTCATCCTCAGCATTACACCACACATTATTGTCACTGGCAAATTACTCTGGCACTACTTGCGTGCTGTTGGAATCCGAAAACATTTCACACTGCTAAAATAACCTCTGTCTGTTGCCATATAGACACCAATGTAGCTTTTGTGGTCCTCCAGCTACTTCCCTGCAGGGCTTAGAGCTGTGTCCCAAATGATTTACTCACAGGACCAGGTCAGGTGAACTGGCCTCACACCCCTGCTCAAGGACTGGCTCCTAGGCAGGATTTATCCCTCCAACCTCACAAATTTCTGAGGCCAGCACCTACATCATCCCTTGAGGAGCCTTTGTGACCCATGGTCATGATGCACCTCCAGCAGGGACCCTCACCCTGGTCCCAGGCTTTTTCTTCTAACCAAGAGCCCTTGGGTTTAATTAATCAAGGTGATGCCTAAATCCCGTGTCTGAGGTGCATCTTCCTGGCCTGAGCAGGTGTACAAAGAAATTCTATTTTTTCCCTGCTAACCCTTTGCTCTGAAAGCCAGTGTTACATTCAGAGGTGCATCAGGAGTGACTGACTCACTCCCACTCCTTCAGGAATTGTAATGCATATAGCAGCTACTATTACTTCCATGCAGGAGTAGAGCCTCCTGGAGTATCTAATTAAATAAACCAACTAGGCTTTAAAAAGGCTTAAAATGTTAGACCCATCTGGGCTGCAGCCTTCGTTTTTTTTTAGTAACAATATCCACATTCTCATAAAAAATGGGATATGAATTCTTCAGCTACTGCTTCTAATGGAAATCCATATTTATCCTTTTGGATAAATTTTTTTCCCTACATTTATCTGTTAAGGGTAACCTTGTATGAAATTAGTCTAAACTGTCTGGGCTCCCTTCTTGGTTAATTCTCTCTCCTTGCTGTATCTAATTGAAAATTAAAGTATTTTCTCCTCTATTGCTGCTCTATTCTCTTATTTTAGCTGTTCTGCTTCATATTTTAAAGCTTACCCTAAGATACTGAGTTCTGTGAGACTTCAATTAACTCCCTGAGTTTCACAGAGTTTTTAGATGCTCCCTGTTTATGGCTTACATCCAGATTCAAGAGAGAAGAGATACAGTTCATAGATACTCTTCCTTCTTGGAGCTTTTCCCTTCTTTTGCTCTTTTGTAGTTGTAAATGAGAAGTAACTACACCTCCTTATTTCTTTTTCTGATGTGTTTTTTTTCCTAATCTACTTGGTATTAGACATCCTCTTTTCCATATTTCTAGAAACCTGACCAGCTCTGAAAGCAAACCAGGTGATGATTTAAATACACATTATGAATGCTGCCAAAGGAAATGGCTCTGGGGGTAGAAGATGTGGGCTCTGGGGAAGAGGAGCTTGAGACTGGAGCCATACTGGGAAAGCCTGGAGCAGGCTGAGACAGGCAGAGACCTTTTGAAGGCAAAGGTGTTCCACAGCAACATCACAACTTGCCTTAGGTTCTGGCTTCATCTCTACCTGGCCTATTTTGGGGGGAAAAAAAAGCCAAAAAAAGCACTACAAACTCATCACAAAATACTAAATATTCTGATAGAGAGGGAAGCAAAGCATCCTTCGGTTCTTCTGTTCTCGGAAGGAAAAGTTCCTCATATAGAATTCTTCAGTTTGATTTGATCCCGACAAAGGGCTGGTGTTGTGATGGAGACTTTTTTTCCCTGCGTGCATGGAGAGGCTGAGGTTTCCACAGCCAGGTCCGGCCACTTCCCTTCTCCCTTTGAAACCAAGCTGAGGAGCATTACAGCGTGCCTGTGCAGCCAAGTCTGCCTGTGTATTTTGGCATCTGAATGCCAGACTGGTTGGTAATTTCCCCTTAAATCCTTTCATAGCTCGAATTCCTGTCGAAACAACCTCTATCTCTGGTTGGCCATGCGGAGCCTGTCTCGGCTCTGCCGCTCGGGTCACCCCTCACAAGCAGCGCCAGTGCATGTTGCTTTCCTTCCTCCGTGTGCAGCGTGTATTTAAAATGAAATACTGGCCCCAAACCCCCCTCTGGATGGCTGTCGGATCTTTGCATGCCACATAAATATCAGTGAGAAAACATTCCTCCCAGCCCACACAGAATGCACCCAGCGCTGTTTGTTCTGGACAAATCCCGGCCCAGCGCAGCGAGGCCTTCGGCAAAGGCCCGCTTCCAGTGGGCAGGGCCCAGCCTCAAATCGACCACTTTAAAGTGCTCTCGGAAAGTTTCCAGTGTAATTTTTGTTCCCCTTTAGCTACAGACCACCTTTACTAGGTAACGAAGCCTTGTTTGTTGGGCAGCTGCCATCTCAGCCCTTGCACGGGTGGCCTGCTGCCAACTCTCAACTATTTCAAGATGTGAGCTCCCCGATGCTCTGGGGCACGGCAGGACCGTCCTGGTGCTCACTGTGATGTCCCTCTCTGCTGCCTCCATGGCTTTATAGGATTGCTTTCCAATGGGCCTCTCCGAATCATTGCCAGTCAGGTGCAATTTGCACGGGTTTTTTCCCCTCCAGATGCAGTTTTTGTGCACTAACACGTCTGTATGGCCCTTACGTGGTTACTAGGGCTGAATTCACATCTGCAAACCTCACCAGGGCATCTGGCCTTTGGTCATAAGCAGAATGTTCCACGGGTATGGGATGTATCCTGTCGGGAGAAGGCACACCACCTGCTACCCAGCAGCTTAAAGCTCAAAAGGAGTGAGGGCTCTTCACTCTTCTTTCTCCCACACCTAAGTGTTCCAGAATTTCATGCAGCTTCCTTGCCTCAGTGTATTTCTTTAGCAACGCTTGGAGCAGTCACTACGGTGGCAATGGCCAAAACGGCTGTTTTAATAAGCTCAGCCTTAGATTGCTACAACAAAGCCTTCTTGAGCAGCTGCTTAAGAAAAGTCTGTGAGTTTTCACTCAGATGTGCGTTTTTCCCCCAGAAAAATCAAGGGAAAGCAAAGAGATTCCCGCCCTGGCCCTCCAAGCGTGGAAAATAATATTTTTTCCTTGGCTTTTGTTAAATCATTTTTCCCATGCACTTACTCTTCAACCCTGTCCTTGGGTCAGCTTAGAATGGCTCATGGTTCTAAGTATGATGGATTTATTGCTTTAAACTTCACAGAGTACTGGAGAATGAGGTAACAGCATAAGCAATGTAGAAAGATTTGTACATTTTTTAGTTTGATTACCGGATGTACTCAGAGGTTTCCAAACCCGATGTTGTTGGGTTTTTTTTCTTTAAAAAAAAAACAAGGATTGGTTTGGCTAGAATACTGAAATCATATCAAATCCATCTTGCATCCACACCTAAAAATGAGATTTGGGTCTACAAGTTGAGAACCTTGAGAATAAAGATCTCCCTCCTCACATGTAATTACAGATAGTTTCTGAAGAGGTGAAATGTCACAACATGATGAGGTGGAAAATGCATTAAGAGAGAATGAGTTCATCTTCCTGATACACAACAGTCCCTGCACAGTAATGGACATTTGGGAAAGTCTGTAATGTTGTCTGCTCCATTTGATTTGTATACCAATGGATTTCCCTTGCCAGTAATAGCTTTCTCTAAGCTACTGCAAACACTAAAGTGGGAAATGAAAATGGAATTTTGGGAAGACAGGACCTGCCATGATCACAATGAAATGGCAGCTTATTATGCAAAACTGGAGGAGGCACTGATATATGCCTGTGGTGGTAACACTTTTTTTGTAAAGAGCTTGGGCTCCTCTGTAGGTACTGACAGCTCTCTTAAGCTGCACTGCCATTGTTTAACAGCCTATGAAGAAAAGCTGTTCCTAGGCATATATAAACTGTTTCTGAAAATAAAAGCCAATTTCATTCACAATTTGTAAAACACAAGAAAGCAAAACCTCCAAGCTAATAAAAGGCAAAGTCCCAAATTCATAAAAATGCCAGCAATCAATAGATTAGACACACACATGGGGTAAGATTTAGACAGGATAAATTTGCTTTTACTTTTGGGAAGAATATCTTTTTGGAAAGCACCATTTTTGGGAACAAGAAAAACTCCCAACATAGCATTGTGGAATGTGAAAGGATAAGCAAGAAATCAGCATGAAAAATGAATTATAAGGTTCTATTAGAAAAGTAAATCTTTGTAACCGTGCCACTGAAGAGCTACACTTCAACTAGAATATCTGCAGCTCCCCAGAAAAACCTCTCACCCTTCTGTGCCACCACCTCAGCACACACAGTACATCAACACCATCCCTTCTGGCAGGTCTTTATTGCTCTGAGATTGGTTTAGATGGATTATCATGAATCTCAGAACAAACACCACCTTCTGCACTTTCCTGCTGTTTCACAACTCCCCAGAACACTTTAGAACTCCACCCCACCACAACTAAATCGCAATGTCCACATATAGAGAGAATATTTATGTCTTAAATTTATACTCAAGACCTTTATGCTCATCTGCCTGCAGTGAGGCACAAAGAGCAAACAGATATATACCATATAAACAAGTATTTTGGACCTATGATACAGTTTGTATTTATTACTTTTACTGAAATCACAGAGTCAAGTGTTCTAAGATTACAACTGGTAAATTATACATATGTAATAGTTCACAAAACAAAATATTGGCCTTCTGCCATTGTATAGTTTAGACCTTGCACAGTTCAGTTCAAATGAATTTGCATTTTGCATAACATATTTTTATGATGTAAACTGGCTGACACAGTGGCGCTCTAAAAATATTAACTCACTCTGATTAGACACAGAACAGAATGAAAAATAAGTTTTCTGACACATCTTAGTTTCTGAAAGGGTTCCTGTATTTCAGCCAGGTGCCAAAGCGACTTCCCACAAAAATATGCTGATACCAACAGTGCACAGAGGCACATGAAGTGAACTAAGCAAACCCAAGCTTTGTGCTTTCCCCTTAGTCTTGCCTGCAACACCTTGTTCATTTTCTCTTATCTGATGCTAAGCAGACGACCTGGCAGTAGAAGTTAAATTTCTTGCTCTACAGAACTGAACCCTGTCCCCAACTTACTTAATTCAGCACATTATTTCCTGTATCTGATGGGATTTTAACAATGCCTGTATGCCTGTCACTATGTTTCATAAGATAATCTACTTGCAGATTTCACAGTTCACATGATCAATTGTGTAAACCAGTTACTATAAATAAAGAAAAAAACTATGCTGTCACAGTGGTGTAAGTCTGAAGCACCCCCAGCAAAGCTGGATGCTTTGCAAAAGATGCTATGAAGTAACTCTAAATTTATGTAGGTATTACTAAACCAGTGTAACTTTTTTTCCCCTGTGAGTGGGAGTTCTGGAGACCCAATTACTCACATACACAATCACACACAGAAAATATGCCCCTGCCCTTGGCCACGGGAGTCTGAACATGGCTGATGTCTGTGGAGAGAGGATTTTACTGTGACTCTGAGCCTCCACAGACAACACCCAGGGCAAAAGATGCTGTGAGCTTTGTCGTGTGACACTCAGTGTGGAGCAGTGGGATGGTGTTGGCATGGTTGGTGTGTTGTGGGGAGAAGCTCTTACACCACTCACTTGTGTTCAGGGCTTCTCAGATTTTATCACTGAAAACTTGTGCTTGTGGTTAAACCTTCTAAGCCCCAAAGCACTTCTAGGGTGCCTGCTGAGGACCCAATAATTTCCCTTACATTAAGAGACATTGCTGGTGCATGTAATAAACCAGGAGTATCTGCATCTGCAATGTTATTTGAAACAAGAATTGAACTAGCTTTACTATACAAGTTAGTGTAAGGGAACCCACAGGAAACAAAACCCTTGAGAATGTTGCACATGGCAAGTATGAATGCAGTGAGGACCTCTGGCAGCTCTATAAAAACCAAATCACTTCATGAAAAAAGGAAAAAAAATCCTCCAAACCACATACCTTTGTTTTTCTTTCTGAAAATTCCAGCCTATGCCCAGAAAATCTGATTTTGCCTCTTGCTATAGGCTCCACTTCCTCAGTGAAAACAGCACGGCATGAAGAGAAACATTCACCTGAACATACTGCAGAAAGTTCACAATTAATGATGAAACCCTGTTCAAAGCCTGCCCTTAAGATCATCAAAGCCCAGGCTTGCTCCTGGCATTTTGGACTGGCCTTGAGAGAGCAAGCATCACCCACTGGCCATCCCTAATTCCTCTAAAGCCTGACCTGGAATTTAACTCAGCTGAAGGTGGGCACTGGGAGCAAGCTGACTTCCAGCAGTTTGGAAGTGTTTATGTGCAGTCTGTAGTACTGCCCTTGCAGAGCCATCTGTACTGGTAAATGAACTGAATGCAGAAAAGCTGAAGGTTTGTCCACGTGACATTCTTCCCCTCACACTGCATCCAATTCTCGTTCCCTTCAGGTCTGCACTAGCTGAACTGGAAGAAAAGTGGAAGCGAACAGGTATTATTCTCGTGGAAACATGCTTCACTTTTTGGGTTTTTTTTGTTTTGTTTTTTTTTTGTTTGTTTGTTTGTTTTTTTCCCATCAAACTTGACGTGATGTGGTGCAAAGAGCTGGAATACAATTAAGTAAAACATTGCAAAACCTTCCAAGTTGGGCTCTTGAATTTTTATAGCCATATATACGTATTTATGTATGTATATAAAGAGCAGTAACATGGAAAAAACAGCTTTTGCCATGGTTCAGTCCTCATAAACCAAATTGTATGTTTATCAAGCTATTTTACACAGAGACACCCAGGAGCTTTCTCTTTAGTGTTGCCCCTTGAACATAAAAAGCTCCACAAGAGAGGAGTACTGCCAACTTGGAGGAACTTCACTCCCAGTTACTGAAATTCTGCTACAGTTTAAGCAAGGGGTAGGATCAGCTTTGGGGGTCAATCACTGAGGCCTCCAGCATGAACTGCACGTGCCTTTGAGACACCAGTCAGTTCTCTGACTTTTTTTTTGGTCAGCAGACCTTTGGGACTTGCTTGTTCAGAGCTTTTTGAAGTGTAACAAGGAGGTTGGAGCACGAGGTGTCATCAAATTAAAAAGCTACAACTTCTCTAAGGAAAAGCTGGCAGCAGAAAAAGAATATACATCTATACATGTGTATCCACATATATTCCTGTTCCATGCAGAAAGTCTTCTAAATAAAATCATACAAAAAATGACCAGTGCCATATATTATGTAAACTCACAAGGCGTACTTTCAACACAAATCCGAAGCATAAATTAAAAGAGAGCCAGAAAAAGAGACAGAGACGATAGCAAAACATTTTAAATATAGAATTTGCACAATTGGTATTTTGTTAAATAAGAATAAATAAATTCATTACATCCGTTCACATACCAGTTGTAAAAACAATAAATTATTTTATTTTTTTCAGTGCTGTGTTGCTTTTTTTTTTCAACAGTTGTTAATAATCCACAAGATTATTCCCCTCTTCCCCTTGTGATAAAACTGTTTCCACAGGAGGGCAGCTAAACTTAATTTGCTGTACACAGTAAAACCAAAGATGCCTGGCTTTATCCTAATGAGAATACCCTACTTGAAAGGCAGATGCTGTAAACCCCACTGATGCCCAGGAGTCCAAATTCACCAAAGGGCACTGGAAGCGTGTCCCAAAGTCAGAGCGAATTTAACACTGGGATTGTTCCTGGCTGTGCCAAGAGCAGAATTCCAGTTTCCCATCCCCTTGGCGCATTTCATGAATCCAGCTGTGCAACAGTGGGTAGAAATGTAAACAATGATGTCACAGTGTGACACAGAATTCAGCTGAGAACAGACCCTGCACCAATTCTTCATTCATCAGGTACATGGGACAGCCATGACTGCCACAGGCAAGGTTTGGAACTGGACCTGATTTAGGAACACCTGAAAAAGCAAGTGTTGAATTACCCTTTATCTTACACTTTCAGGGTCCTGTCTTGGTCTGTCCCCTTTGCCCCCTCACATCTTTGCTCCTGTTAATTTGTTTCATTGCTACACTGGTGAAAATCACTGCGGTGGTTTGTTCTCATGTTTATTTCTAAGTAAACTCTTTCATTTTTAAAAGACACTCCTGACCTAAGGAAGATCTGAATTTACACCTGCATATAGCATGCCTAGAGAGCATCTAAAAGCTTTACTCAGCCTGCTGAATATATAATAAATTATTACCATGATGCAAACACAAATACTTGCACATTCTGTCTCTATTATGACAGAACACAAACACCACTTAATGCAGCAGCTGTATGCTAAGACAAATGTTGTCTATGCTGAGACACATTAAATCTCCTGTTTTTTCCTCTCATGATGGTTTCTACTTGTTATGGACTTTTTGGAGTGGTTCTAGGACATGTGTAATACACATATAAGCATCAAAATTAGATTATTTGGAAGGAAAAATAAGGCATTTCAAAGTGATCTTATTTTAACAGGCAGAGGAGTCATAAATGTTTACTTTCCAGAACTGCAAATTTTCTGAGCCTTGATCTTGGTTCTTAGATTGGGACCAAGAATAAATGGGGAGTATTCCCCAAGATCCTTTTGCACAGGGCCTACTCCTGAACAGGCGGCCACACCATTTTTGAAAGCTGATTAATAACATTTGTTGGCAATCCATTTAAGAGGAAAAGGCCCTGCCCTTGGTACTGTTTATTTAAAGCAGGGTAAAAAACCAGATCCATCTCCAGATTTCACAGTTGTAGATGTAGCAACTCTATGCTGTTTTGAAATCATCACATGATTTTTTTAGAGTTCACACAAACATGCCACAGTTGCAAAAACATGTTTGTGTCAGCCTGGAGTCAGACCTGCCCTTCTTGCTCCACACTCCAGAAAGTTTTCCTGCTGATTTCATGCCTGGGGTTTTCAGAAGAGCCTGAGGTGTTTCAGTGCTCAAGTACCACTGACTTACAGCTGAGGTTTGTCTGAAAATCCTCCTGCAGTCCCCTACTCTCCTGTATGGATGAACAAAGGAGTATAAGACGGGGTTCTACTTTCATCAGTGTTTTTTTACCATTTCTTTTGGTACCTGCTATCTTAGGGTCTAATTCAAAGGCTGTTGGTATTAAAGAGAGCAATTTCACCAGGGGTGCTCTTAGGCCTGCACCTGCACAAGGTGAAATGCCCAGCCTCAGTCACAGAACTTCCACAAGACAATAAAAGGATTCAGGAATTGCTGCCAAGGAAAACTGTTACCAGCTATACTGCCTGTGCTGTGGAAACAGTCTTATTGATATTGGACAAGTCCTCCACATCCTGATGTGGTTTGACTTCCTAGTGACCCCTCTTCCTCCCAAATGTGGTAGATATACAGAACATGAATGCCTTCTATAGCTTTAAAAAAACCCCAAAACACACACAAAACAATTAAAAAAAAAAAAAAAAGACAAATAGTTACAAACTTTTGCTGGTAAGATGAATACCAGAGTTAGACATGATGGACAAAACAGTGATAAAACATTAACTGCTTGCTGTGTTTTTTTGACCTTGATAGCCTCTTGAAAAGATGTAGGTACATTACACATTGTTAAATTCAAGGTGGAAGCCATAGAGAAAATACCAGAGAAAGCAGCAGAACACAGCCTCAGAATATCTGAGTTAGAAGACACTTGATTACCTCACCTGTAATTTTTGGTTCTCTAACTAGTTTTCTACAAAGTACAGTATGCCTTTGTTTCACGGAGAGGAGCAGCTCGAGCAGCTCTTGTTCAGTGACAACAAGGAGGCCAGGCTGTGACCCAGCTGGAGCCAGGCAGGTTTACAAGCACAGCACACAAACTCCTCCTGGCAGCCAGCTCCTCCTTGGGTACATGCCTGACACACACACGAGGAGGAGCTGCTGATGCTCCTGCTGTTGGAGCAGTGCGGGCTTCCCTGCTCTGCAAGCTGCTGCAAGGCTCCTCCTGAGAATTTTGGGGTGCAAACACAGGATTTGTCAGACACTAATGATACACTGTCAGGAAATTCCTACCACGAGAACGTACTTCCTTTTGTCAAAACCAAAAGGTATCACTTTTTAAAACCAGCAGCAAGCTCTTCATTTTCCAGTAAAACATCTGTGGCCCTTTCTGAAGGATGGACCTAGTCCACAAGGGCTGCAGATATACTTTGGTCAATCATTTTGCTTATGTAGTTTGTCTTTTGATTTCTTTAATAGAAGGAAGTGATATAAAGTGATATACCAACTGAAAGATATTTACATAACAGTATAAAATAAGCTACTGTGGGATGATGGGGACACGTGATGTTTCCTAAGGACATACTGTATGTAGTAGAGGTAGGTGAAAAAGGGGAGATGATTCTGTAACCTTCAAATATCCCAGGATCCTCCATTCACTAGTTTCTCTTCTTTCGCATCACTTTATTTTACGTTTTTGCAGACACAGAGGGCTTATAACAACTTTAATGCTTACTTTCTTTGACGTATTAAGACCACTCTACTATTATTTAAAGCAGTGCACATCTTCATTTGGTCCAAACAGGCAGATTCTGCCCATAATTGGAGACTGAACGCAAGTACATTGAAGCCTTTGCTTCTCTCTGTCTGGGCAGACCTGACACCAGCGCGCCAACATCGGCTTTCTCACCCCTCTTTGAGAGAAGGCCACCGCCACAGGTTAGCACTTTTTCAGCAAGCATTGTTTGAAGGCTGAGGGTCTCTGGGAGAGCAGGCACCCCTTGGCCAGTTTCCCGTGCCCATCCTTGCACTGGACAGTCCTGGTGTGCCAGCCCGTGTCGCACGTTCGAGAGCAGGAGAGCCACGGCCCCGTCACCCAGCGGGGCTGCGCGGCCGGTGCCGTCACTTTGCCGCCGCCGCCGGGGACGGAGTTTGGCAGCTGCCCCAGTTTCTTTGGCACGAAGAAGCTGTAGCGCACGTCCACGGGCTGCGTGGGGTCGGTGGCCAGGATCTGCACGATCAGGATCTCCTTGGTGGCCGCGTGGCCCATGGCGTGCAGGAAGTCGTCCTTGTGGCTCCAGCCGCTGTAGTTCATGACGGTGCCGTTGATGTCGATGATGGTTTCCGAGGTGGAGATCATGTACTTCCCGTTGACCAGGTACTCCCCGTTCTTCTTCTTCAGGGCCAGGTAGGCCGTGAACCTGCTCTGGTCCTTGCTCTTGAACTGCCGCACTTTGATGTGGGTGGCCCCTTCCGGGATCTTCACCACGTCCGTGTAGCCCTTGCTGAAGGAAGGGAGAGAAGGAAGAGTCTCACTGCAACGCCTCACAAAGTCACTGGCGTGACACAGAATCAACCAGGCTGAACAGATCTTTGAGTCCAACCTATGGACAACGACATCCTGCTTCATTTCAGTTCAGGCCACCTGGATTTTCCCTGAGATTAATTTGACCAGGTTCTGCTCTTGGCCTACTGTATTGCTCGTCATGTTCTCCAAGAAGTTTCTACTGCACTTCCTGCAGATTGCTTAATCTTTAGCTTTGGGGACAGTTTGACGTGGGTCAGATACCAGAGGAATGAAAAATAACAGATAGCTTATAGATTTCAGCAAAGGGTGGGAGATATGAAATACGATGCACGCGCTGCCTGCCAAGGAAAAGATAATGAGATATGCATTGGTTACAGCTGTTTCTTGCTGTCTTTGCTATAATGATGATTAAGGAAAGCACGAGCAGAGGAACAGCTGGGTAGAGATACCTTGGGAATATTTAAAAATAATCTTGATCACCGAGAAAAAATTTGTTTACTTTGAAACTTATAAAGCCAAAGATTAATTGTCAAGTGTCTAATAAGAGGGGCACCCAAAGGCTTCATCTGTACCATCATGGAGTTTCTACTACTTATGAACTATCTGAACTGGGATTTAGAAAAAGAGATTAAACTCTTTTACCAAAAGTGACAAGCATACAAAACCTGCAAGCGTGCCGGAATTTATCGCTATCTCAAGTATGTTATTTTAACTTTACTGATAGATAGGAAAAGAATGTAAAGGCTTTACATAGCTGTAAAGCTACCAGCTGGACTTTGGAGATGTGTTTCATTCCTAAACCCGTGACAAAGCCACCCTGAAAGTACATTATATCTGAAAGGTTTCGTGAGAAAATAAATTAAAAATACATGAAAGTGATGGCATCTCTTTTGGGTTTGTTTAAAGAACAGGCTGCTAATTTTGAGAACTTTTGGCTGCACAAGTAGAGACTGCACATACTACAGATGAAACATTTGTGCTGATCCCCTGCTATTTGCAGCAGTTATGGGACAATGACTTAAGACTCCATTGATTTAGCACCTCCATAAAGCTGGAGGAATACGCTGTGATTCCCAGGCTGAGGACTGACTCTGCTCTACAGCACTGCACAAATATTTTTACACAAGAGTTGCCAGAATAACTCAGTTCAAACGTGTCATTAAAGTTAAAAAATCATTTCTTCAAAACCTACAAGCAGTCCTGGAGAATTCAAGCTGTCTGCTCGAAGAACTGTAATGCTCCATGTGCACGGAGAGGCATGTGGAGATTATTTCCCCTTTTTCCCAACTTCTGATAATTTGGTTTTACAGCTTTTTAACTAAAAATCTAAGGAAGCAAAGTTCCCAGAAGATTCTGTTTTGCCTGCTTTAAGAGAGAGAGAGAAAAAAAAAAGCACAAACAAATGCTGCTATGGCAATTGTCTGCAATGGGAAATATTAATTTTGCCTCGTACATTTCAATTTCTCTGTACATTTAATGTACAGATTGTTTAAGTTTATAGTGGACAGCAACAAGGGAGCTGACATTTTTCAGTGGAGGAAAAGATTTTCCTACCAGCACTGTCCTTTCAAACAAAACTGTAAAAACAGTTTACAGACAATTAAGACTTCACTATTTTAATAGAGGGTTTATTTTAATGTCAATTACTCCCAGAGAAGAATTGCCTCCAACAACTTTTCCAGTAAAAATAAATCAGCAGTCCCAAATCCAATCAAAATCATATCAGAACACAACTTTACCCTCTGGCCATTCTCATGACACTTACAGGAATGATTTGAGGAGTAAGATGGTAACTTCACAGGGATAACTATAATAAATGCTGACATTTCCAAGTGCATCTATGATACAAATCTGGCCTCCCTGAAATTCGTGGAGCCCCTCTAACACTTTTCCTGGAGCTTGTTTATTACCAAATCACATGAAATATATCTCCCACTGTCATCTTGATTTAGACATTCCCAGACATGCCAATATTTACAAATTGGAAAAGATTTGGTTTATATAATTACTAATTTGGTTGGAAAGCCATTCTTTTTGGCAGAGGTGTTTTGGCATCATTAGGTGAGCAATCATTGGTTTACCAGGAAGAAGATTAGTTATGTTTATTTTTAGAATAAATTCACTCTCCAAGCTATTTTTGACTGCTATTAATCAGTCTGTTGAAATGCACAGAAATAAAAGATCATTTCAGGAGTCAGATTTCAACTTCTGGTAGCTTTCAACACGCTATGTAAGAATTTGGAAGATATAAAATCAAGTTCATATATAAAAGACGCTTAATGCAGTCCCTGATTCTGAGTAGAAATTGTCAACAATCCATCTGGAGATTGCTATTATGGCAGTGAACATGAAGGGATATAGTAATGAACAAGCCTATGATAATTCTGATACCTCATCTATTTATCTGAGCTCCACACATACACAGCAGTGGGAAAAGGGAATTTTTGGGTATAATCTCTCTCAGCTATCAAGGAAGGTGATTACAGCTGTCTGCTTCTCTGCACTTCTAATACAAGGAATGTGTGTCACAAAATCAGGTGGGGTGTCCTCAGTGCCACTCAAAACAGAGGAGATGAAAAAGCATTCTCAGGGTGTCACTTGCTAATGCAGCAACAAGTGGGAAACGCAACATTTCAGAGAGATGCAGGTAACTCTGATCCCAACAACTTTCTGATTCACTTCTCTCTTCCTTTCCTGGGTCCTCTAGGAACCACAGTCCATCTGACATAGCAAGATTTGCAAGTGGCATGAATTGCTATGCCTTATTCCTGTTGATGCTCACCTGCTTCACTGGCGCTTCGTGTCAGAAACGAGCTGGGTGCAGTGTTTTGCCAGTGGATGCTTTGCCAATTTCAGGATAATGCTAGGAGCCAGCTGTGCACATCTGGAAAGTGCAATAAGCTACAGGCAGTGCCTTTTTTCCCCCCCCCCACGTGAAAGCAAATTGCATTTAGAGACAGAAAGCAAGCAGCACATGGCAGAGTAACTATTTGCACAACATGATGCATTTGCTGTTGAGATCAGTACCTCTTTTTGGTGAAGGTTCCCATGACTTTTGTGCAGCTGGAGTTGTCTCCTCCACACACCCCACACTTGTCATACTGGAGCTTGGAGCCGATGATGCCGTCACAGCCCGTTCGGATGCACTTCCCTCGGACACAGACTGAGTTGCTGTAGGGCCGACACTCTGTGCCATCAGTGACCTGGGCAAGCAAATAAAACTTGGTTCAAACTGCCACAGAAATGTATGGGTTTGGATCAACCTGGAAAAACCCAGTTCCTTATTGAAGTCACCAGCTCAGAGCAGGTCAGACCAGACACTAAGGTTCTCTAATATTGATGGTAAAAAAAGCAGACAAAATCAAGCAAAAGGACAAAAGCAAGGACAGCTAACTTTCAGTTTGGACTGCATCTGATTGAATAAACTGACCACAAGTCACATCTGTACCACTAATTATCCTATGCTAATTGGTTCTTTAGGAGTTACTCTGGACTCCTTAAACATAGTTCAGGGTTAGACTTAATTTTTTCTCCTAATACTCTTTCTCCTCCAGAAAAACCCCATAATGACAGAAAATTCCAGGCAGAAAGCCCTTTATCCACTACTGAAAACAAACCAGTGCAGAGAGGCCCATATTTTTCATGCATTCACATACTGAGATGTGGAAAAACTTTTTTCAGAGGCCAGTTCTGGCCCTAAGGTACAACCACTGGATCGAACCATTAAATCTGATCACACAGTTAAATATTAGAAGCATATGATTAACTTATTTTTCCTGGTTGTAGGGAAAGATTTGTGAAATATGGGACACTTCTAAACTGGAGCATGAAACCCTGACTGGAGCTGCCATTACCTTCTGAGAAAATACCACATAATA
This sequence comes from Cettia cetti, assembly GCA_013401135.1. Classification (NCBI taxonomy): domain Eukaryota; kingdom Metazoa; phylum Chordata; class Aves; order Passeriformes; family Sylviidae; genus Cettia; species Cettia cetti. The sequence goes on from VZUI01003898.1 coordinate 28,329, forward strand.
ACCGGTTCCTTTGGCTCGGCAGGTCAGCTTGCAGACGTCTCCAGGCAGCACTCCAGCATACTTGGGGACCCATTCCACAAAAGTCTTGACCCCCTTTGCATCAGACTGATAGCCATTCCTTGCTTCACACTGCTCTTGTCGAAAGGATTTAGCTGTGGAATTATTCACATCATCAGTGGCTATTTCAGACCATGCTGCAAATACCATTATGTCCATCTATTATTCCCATTTCTTTCCTACATAATCTTTAAGTTATGTCACACCACTTCTTTAATTAGAACTGGCCTTCCAATCCCTCTACTGTTTTAGCTTGGAAATCTCCCCATGGCTTAACAAGCATTAAAGGCCTGAAGTTTGCATGATGTTTCATTTTAGAGAACTGACGTTTTTTTGTTCAAGTGTCCTTTCTCCACAGCATGCAGGGCGAGGTGTGGGCAAAGAATTAGGACACTGTACTAACGATGAGCGTCTTGCCTTGATGACTACATTTTGGGGAGGCTTCAGCGAGCCTCTGCTGAGTGGTTTCAGGGCAGACTATCAGTATTTAGTGTCTGTGAAGGGAGGCTGGAGCAGGAGGACACTCACCGTTGGCGGGGCAGGGAGTGACGTTGCAGGAGCGGTAGATGGCCCGCTTGCCCGTGCAGTATCTCCCGTTGTTCCTGGGGGCTGGGTTGTTGCAGTGGCGATAGGCAAACTGAACTCCGCCCCCACAGGTCCGGGAGCACTGTCCCCAGGGTCCCCAGGAGCCCCAGTTGCCATGGCTTGAAGCCTGAAAAACACACCAACGGCAGGAGGTGAGTTTGTCATCCAAGCGGGAACGGAGTTGTTACCTCAAAGTCACTGCTAAGGCTTTCCTCAACTGAAGGCAATTCCTTTGGCTGGCCTTTCAGGGATAACAGGTCTTAGGAACCTTCTTTTTCCCAGCAAAGTTAATTTCTATCTTTTATTTGCACACTGATGACACCTCATTTGCACAGCGGGTGCAAAGCCAATGCTGGGCCTTGCTCCACACAGCTGCCTTCAGCCTCTTCATGGAACACACCCACAGTTTTTCATGGGCTGCTCTCTTATTCTTTGCTATTCCTACCAAAAAAGCCCCTCAAATTGGCTCCAAGGGGTTCAACTCCCAGAATATATCCATACTGCTAATCTGAGATTAATTAAATCCAACTGTTGTGATGCATAGGTATTGTTTGGAATTACTGGTAAGAGATGGAGTTGTCAACTCAGCTACATTGGCTGTAGTATTGCAATATCAAGTAGAAGTACAGAAATCCATAAAAAAGGGTCTAGAAATCCATTTAAAGAATGCTATAAAGGCTGTAGTTTATTTGAATGGGTCCCATAGTTTGCAAATATTTTCACAAAGCTCTAAAAGTCCACATCTCTTCTGTGGGTGTAACAGAAGGGACTGTCTACCCAGAGAATTTAGGAGTATCTGACCTGGGCAGTTGACAGCGCTCATAAGCTTGGGGATTCTCTGTCACTGAAGGCACAAACTATTTTTTTTTCGGATCCAGAAGTTATATTCTGGCTTAATTTCATCTGTCTTTTTCTCCACTAGGGTTAGGTCCCTGGGGCCTTTCAGGTGAGGGCTGTAAGTTAAATGTGGAGATGTGATTTCTCTTGCTTTCTGTGCCAAGTCAGAAAGCCATGTCCTGGCAACTGTTATTTACTGAATGGGCAAATCACCTCCTCTGAAATGACGTTCCCAGTTTTTCAGGAACGAAGGCTTTCCTTAAAGAAGAAAATACACTTCCTGAAAACCTCAGCAGCATCTTTCCTACATCCCTCCCCAACACCACCCCAATAATGTGCAAAAAAAAAAAAAAACCAAGGCAGCTTTCAACCTCACTTCCACACAGCCCTTTTCACTCCCACAAAGATCAGCACCTCCCAGGGATGACTTTTTGAATCCCCCTCACGGCCGGTACCTTACCGAGTAGTATTTCTTCTTGGTTTTGTCCACGCATTTCCCCTGGAGGCAGATCCTTCCCTTGCCACAGGGGGTTCCCTCGACGGCGGGCAGCTTCTTGGTGAGGCAGACCATCTGTCCCTGGCGCACCACGGCGCACCAGAGGCGCGAGCACACGTCCATGCCGGGGCACACCGTGTACTCGGAGCCGAACGCCAGCTTGCACTGCCGGATGGCGTCGTACGTCTGCCCCGGCAGCTCCTCGGGGCCCACGATGTGCTTCCTGGGCTGGTCCAGCAGGCAGTTCCCTGAAACAGAAAGCCAGGCTGTTGTTTACTCCATTATTTGCTGCCATTTCCCAGTCTTGCCTGCAGTGCTGTGAAGTCGTTCGGGTGACGGTGGACCTCCTTCAGAGGATGGTGATGTGAAGACCCTGAGGTGAAATAAGGGTTTCTCGAGGTCAAACTGCTGCCACTGCGTTCTGAGCCCGCTGCTGAGCTGCCTGAGGTGTGAATGAGTTTTACCCAGGTCCTTTCAATCCTTTTTTGGCCTTTCAATCCTTTACGTGAGACTTGGAACACTTTCTGTGCTATTTCTCGGTTTGTGATTTAAGGAGCTAGCAAGACTCATGTAAGCAAGACTCTAAGCAAGCACAGTTGTCACTTCAGTTTTAAATCAGGACGTCAGCAATAGTTAAGCTTCTAAAGGGATGCCAGAAAAACCAAAAAGCACAGACTGGTAGCCAATGAGGCCAAAAAACCCAAACAAAATAGATCGAAAATAAGAATTTCAACCAGGCCAAAGGAAAAATATAAGCTGTGTATCAGAAGTAATGTTGGCACTAAAGCTGGACTGCACTTCTCTTCCTAAGGACTGATGGAACTAGTTTGAAAAGGCTTATCCATTTTATGGAAAACCCCATAAATAACAGGAAGAAAAAAAACCCTGCATGAATATAAAGATTTGCATATGTGTTTTTAGGTCTGCAGTGGTCAAGATTTGCGTGGCACACTCTAAAAATGAGAATTCCTATTTATGTTCTCGGTATTTTCTGATAGCTGCTTTTTTTTATTATTGAAAACCTCACTTGTTGACATGCAGAACTATTTATTCAATGTAACCTCTTTTACACTTCATGAAAGGGATATGTGGTCTGGGCAAGCTTCACTCATCCCCAGCCAAAGTAACTCACCACAATTTACCTCACTTTGGAATCCACACCAGTGTTCTCCACTTGCACCATGGCTGAAAAAAGCCTATCTATAAAACCCTCGCTATTTACACAAAATGGAACAGAATCTCAAGCTATGCCAGGGAGTTTAAGCAAACCAAATACCCCAGTTCTCAATAGCTTGAGTTTTCTTTCCAAAACACACACTTACTGCAACTGTTCTGCTCCTCTAAAGACTAATGTCAATTAGCCAAATTAGCCAAAAATTCTTTCTGCATGATGACTTGTAACCAAAAACTTGGGTCATGTTAAACCTGTTCCATTTGCTGACCCTGATTTACCCTAGCCTTGTATTTAATCTGGATTATGCTGAATTTTTAATGCAGACAAGGTGTGCCAATGCTAGCTGTCATGAGAAAAAGACAATTAAAAATATCCTTGGCTGTTGCAGCATAAAATATTAGAGACCTGATGAGGAGTAAGGAAGCACCTATCTTTTTTCCTGGAGTTTCTGGACATAATTTGCAAAAGTTCTAGCAAAAACACACTTTGTAAAAGTAAGTAAGAGTGGAAATCCTCCTTCATATACCTTGTGAGGAGGGAGTAAGCCACTGAAATGTGAGGGCACTGATGGGAAGGCTGTAGCATGTCAATGTTCAGTATTACACACTGCTTTTCTACTTATGCTGAAGTTTATCAACCTCCCAAGTAGAGCTGTTTTTCAGTATTTGAAAACACCATAATAACACTTCATTTGGACTAGAAATACAGATTTAGAGAAAAAGGAAAGAAAAGTCTCATCCTTTCATACACTCATCTGTCAATAATTTCAGTTAAAAGCCACTGTATGTGAGTAACAAACAAGTTTCACAATCTGACACAGCAAATACAGCAATTTTTCCCCTCCAGAACACAGGGGAATGAGATCCAAACTTCTCCTTAACTGAGGAAAGTTGTGTAATTTCTACAAAGCCAGGTGCTCCAGCTGATCTCACACGATAAATTCAAAACTGAAGATAGGGAAGGTCCCTAAGGATTTCCCACAGGAAAAAACAAAAACATCTTTATAGGGGTAGACTTAGCAGTGTCTGTGTTTGGACAGGTTGCAGTATTGCAGGTGTTTTTACCACCAGCTGGTCCAACCTCCTGCTTGTCATGGTCAGAAAGGGCAGAGTGGGCCCCTGGTGGGAGGGCAGAGGGGGCTTCAATTCTGCATTACATTTCAACATCTAGAGCATATACATACTGCTATTTTTTTTTTTTTTTTTTTTTTTTTGGTCCTGGGCACCAAAGAACATCTTTGTGCCCTGGAATAGAGCAACATTGTTGGCTGATGACAGTGCTAATTAAGCCATCTCATTATCTCTCCCAATGCTGCGTGTAATATATCTTGGGGGAAAATAAAGGCAGAACAAGATCTGTGCAGGAAGCAGATAAGCAGGATATAAATTAATTAAAATACAAACAGTCCTTGTTCCAGGTTGCACAGAGCAGTGGGACTGAACACAGTAAGTCCCGAGCAACCATCCCACGGCCTGGTGGTTGGCATGACAATAAAGGCAATTAGTACCTTTGGAAAGGCTTTGCTAAAAGCAGATGGATATAAATGTCCCTCTCCTCCGGACACCAACCGAGCCTTTTCTTCCTGAATGTCAAACTCTTGTCTGGGGTCATCTCGTGAGTGTAAAACAAACGGTGATATCATGACAGAGCTGGTTATTGTACTCTGAGCAGGCCCCAGGAGACAGGGAATCAGCACCTTGATCCTCCCCAGCCCCCTGGCTGACCTTGGACCAGACATTTCTCTGGGATTTACTCAGCTGACTTCACATAATGCTGGTGTGTCTGCACTGCACTCAGCTGTCAGGTGTTTCACTGCTGAGGAAAATGAGTTTATGGTGTCACTCAGCACCACACATGCACCCAGGGCTGCTGAGGCCATTGATTGTCAAATCAAGTTTTCAAATTGTATGAAGTCAAATCATTGACTTCCATTTTGATTTCATGGATGACATCTGTATTCTGCTAGGACAGATCTCTCATTTAAAATAAATAACTGGGAAATTAAAGATTTCTACAGAAAAGAAGACTGTTACTTAGAAAAGTTCTCTGAAGGGCTGATCCATCAAGAAAAGAGAGTCCTTAAATATTATGTATCTGAAATCACACCAACAGCATCAGCAATAAATTTCATTCCCAGAGGACTATGGACCTACATGATGAGAGGTTCAAATTTTCTATGGATAAGTTAATCATATCAATAACTCTTGAAGACCACACACCTAAATGATAGCCACTCATGAATTGAGGAGAAAACAGCTCCTTACACTTTCTGCGAGGTCATTCATGGATGGTGGGAGAGTTACCTCAGTAACTCAAATGGGAAAGTGCTCTTCATTTGTGGAAACTAATTTGGTAATATTAAACCAAAGCCAGAGCAATATGGACCATAAAACAGGATAGTACAGATTAATGAATCTAATAAAATTGAGAGAAAAAATTAAGTCATTCAGAGAAAAATATTTCAGAGAGCACTGAAATAAGCTGACAAAATATTTAAAAGCAAACCTTTACATTCAGCAGACACACCATACTTTTTATCCATAAGCATTTTAGTTACCATAACAACTTGATCCATTCACTCAATTATGTCATTTTTATCTCAGCATTTTGGAATTTGAGTGGTTTGTTTAATAACTTCAGCTGCTTTGGGAGCACAGTGAAGACTTTAAAATTCATTAAAGAGTGAAGCTGAAGACTATGCTTTCTTACTTCTACTTTTGGAAAAGGAAATTTTCATCCTTATTCCCCAAGGGATAAATGTCATATTTAGCAAATAAACTGCCATGAAATGCTCTTACTAAAAAGTACAGAGTCACAGTAACAAGTACCATGTAGCTGGCACAGGGAGTGATGACACATACCATGGCCATCATCGAAGAATTCCGTGATAGTTGCAGAAGTGCACTTGGACCAGGGTTTTGAAGCATCAATGCTGGTCAGAATGGAGGACATCAGGCGCTTGTCTTCCATGGAGCCAAAGTTCTCCTCACAGAACTTGGAGTCATCATGGGAAAGCCCAAGCAAGTGCCCTGTGGAAATGAAACAAAGAAATAAAATGATATGACTTGCCAGAGTCCACCAGCTGGAGCTCACAGCCATACACTCATTTGTGCTTATCAACAATTGACTTCTTGCTGTTCTTCCAAATGACCTTCAGCAAGAAGAACTTTGTGAAAGTGTTCTGCAACTGTCTAGAAAGGTGCTACATCTTTTTAAACAGCTAAAAATAAAAGCATTTCTGATGCAACTAAACAAAGGCTAGAAGAATGAACGGGAATAAAGCTGCAGAGCTGAAGCTTGAACTAAATGCTCAAAATGTTTAACCTAAGCCAGAAGTTGATTAATAAGATATGCAGGGTTAAACTGAGTGCTCTAACAATAAGAACAAGACCAACCATCAAAGCCACTGCAGAAAAAAAAACCCCTGATGCCTTGAAAGGGACAGAGTCTGAGAGATCTGGCCTTTTCTTTTTTCCAGATAAGTAAAACCATTTTTGTTTGGCAATACTTCCTATATAAGGCCAGATAATGCTGTTTTCATGCTGCACTGTGACACTGAACATCAAGAGGCACATGTCAAGTTTCAATCTGATACAGCACTACATATAGAGACTTGCTCTGAAGTGATGACAACAGCTTTGTTTCATTTCAGACAAATGTTGAGCAAAACAATTCACTGCTTAGATTATTATTTCAAACTGACTGATTCCTCTGACAGAAGAGTAACTGAATAATCAGTGCACCTCTTCTAACCTACAGAGCAAATACTCTGCAAGTGGGCTGGGCATTTAATACACTGTATTTATGTTGTATTTACTGATCCAAGACTGCTCACAGTGGTAGAAATTATGTCACTGCAGAATGTTTGTGAGATAAGGCAATGAGGGTCTCTCAGAGGAAAATGAGTTTCATTTCTAAGTCTTTGCCTTGGTATTAAACAGCCCTGAGTGAATAAAAAAAGCTGGAGCACTGATCCAAAGAGTTTGGCTTCGTAGCATCCCGTGGCACTCAGCATGGGTCCAGTGTGGGATATGAATGATAGTTGGGTGCACACCAGCAACTCCAGGACATGATTTTTCAGAGTGCTCAGCATTTTATAGCACCATTCAGAAGTACCCAGAACTCTGTGACATGAAGCTTTCAGTCTGCTAGGGCAGAATTCCAGTTTGTCACAGCCTCTGGTACCACTCTGCAGCACCTCACTCACATGAGATGCAGTTTTGTCCTCCAGACAAATCTCTTATTGCATAACTGTACTTCACTCTTCAGAACTGTTCATTTTCTGCTAAGGACATCCCATCTAAGTACATAATTAAGCAATACAGTGCACATATTCACAGGACTGTTAATGCTTCTGCAGCTTGGGCTCCTTTGAGTTTCTCTGCTACCTATGACATCTTTCTTTTTTCTCCTTCAGAGAGACAAATAATGAAATGTCCTTTGGATATGAGGAAGCTTGCAGGTAAATTTCAAGCTCTTCACTTTGAGCAGACAGGATTTCTTCGTAACACTGCTGCAATTTAGCCTCCCTCCTCAGAAAAAGGCTGGACAGCCTCTGTGGAGAATTTCAGAGTAAATAAATAAAATGAAATGCTTCTCAGGCCACTGTTCAGCACAGAACATTTCATCCCAGATACTTTGGCAAAAGCAGAGGAATCTGAAACAGGGTCATCTCCTGGAAAGTGTCAGGCTACTGAATTCACCTTTAATTAGAGAGCAGCATAACTGCTCTGCTTTACAGTGATAAATGGGGTGAGCTGAGGACACACCTCATTAGCACCGTCTACTTTGTCATATTAAATCAGGCCATTGTTCCAGTGCATGACAAGAACTAAGTCACTTACTTGGCAGGCTTCAGCCTTTTGGAGCAGAAGCTTCCCAAAGTATTTGTGAATCTCCCTTGTTACGTTCAAAATTTGCAAAAATAGTTTAAAAACCCATCATGACAAGGAAAGAAGCAGTAAGTAGTGAATAATTTCCAAAATACATAATTCTGATTGCCAGTACTTGAGCTTCTAAATTAGCCACCGGTGATGTTAGTGAGGATAATAGCATTAAATATATGGATTTTAGCTCTCCATACTGATTTGCCAGTTCACTTTGCACGCACATGTCCTGGGGTCACAAACACATTCACTTACAAACACTGTGAATGCAACTCTCAAAGGATTTTATGGAGCTAAAATTCTTAATTCTTAGCACAACCTAAATTTCTCCCTGTCCTAATTTTACCTTTTAAGGCACTCTGACCAGACTTAGATGTGATTAAAGCATATGACAAACTCACAATGATGCTGAAATCTGGTTTTGCATTTCATTTAGAAGAATCAAAATTCAAAATATCACAGGGCTGTGTAATCTCTAAATACTGTCTGGCTAAGTTTTGCTCTTTTTAGCACAGAAGTGAGAACAGCAAAGTCCTTTAACACCTGTACCCTCTTCATCCTTTTGCATCCAAAAATTAAGAAAGGAACACTTCCTATTTCAAGAAGTCTCTCCCCACCACCCCTCACATGCATAACCCTGCTGATGTTATTACACCACATTAGGATGGTTTCTGGCATTTTCTGGTGGGAAGCAGAAGCAGAGCTCTGGAGAAAGCTCTGGATAGAAGCAAAGACTCGAGGAAGATGAATCTTACAAAGAAGGCTTTTAAAAAGAATGCCGATTTTTGCCCCACCCCATTTTGTACGAGTCAAACGGGGCTGTGGAAGAAAAGGCTCCCAGCAGCTGTGTAAAACGATGACTGACTGAGAATGGGTTCCTAGATCATCTGCTGTTTTCTACTCAATGAAGCATCTTGTTGGTGCTGACAGTTCCCACCGAGTGAAAATGACATAATACAATTTTACCAGCAGGATGGTGTTTAGTTAAGTTATGCTGCAGGAATGCATGGAGGGGAGGCAGGGATTGCCCTCTTGTAGCCAAGGAGGAGGTGGCCTGCTTGTAAATTCATCCCAAACTCCAAAAAGACCAAGGACCCAAATGGAGTGACATCCTCCCCTCCCAGCCTTCCCTGCTGAAGGCCAATACCTGCTACAGCCCAACAGGAAATAACACCAGCAATGGGTTCAAAAATGATCCCTACACCCTGCAGGAATGGGGGGTATATCCCTAATGTAAGGTGGGAATACTTCAGAGAAATTATGACAAGTCAGTTAAAACTTTCCTCCTCCCTGAGGATCAGGCCAAAAGAGCCCTGCAGGGAAAGCAGGAGTGCACCAGAGCTGTGCTGGATGTGTGGTGAAGCAAACACTGGGAAGCAAACCAGAACCACAGAATATCCTGAGCTGGAAGGAACCCACCAGCATCATCCAGGTCCAGCTCCTTGCCCTGCCCAGGACAGCCCCGAGAATCCCACCCTGTGCCTGAGAACATTGTCTAAATGCTTCCTGAAATCTGGGTTCTTGTTTTTCTCAATATACAGTTCTAGACTATCTGCAGAGGTTCTCTGAGTGAACAGTATGCAAACTTTCTCTACCATCATACATTTTTCGCTGGTATTTTAAGCATTAGAAACAAGAAAACAGAAAATATCCACAACATACAGCAAGCCAACTCCAGGTTTTGCTAAGGCACAAACCAAAGGTGGGTCTCCTGGAAAAGAAGCCACCAATCCCTGCTTATGGACAAGAGCTTGGACAGCATGTCAAAGAGCAGCTCTTGCACTTCATCTGACCACAGGACACATGCAAGGTGACACAGCAGGCCAAAAAATGCTGCAGGCATAGCAATTTGTTTCCTCAGAGAAGCTCAGCTGGGATGAAGCACGTGTTTGCCACTGAGATCATGCCTTTTACCTAATTTCCAGTTGGGACAACTGGGGAGCAAAAGAAGGTCAGGAGATGTGCCCCAGGTTACCCCATGAGTCAGCGGCTCTCACGGGATCAGGGTTCAGGAAGCTCCTGGCTCAACATTCCTTGGGCTAATCACCAGCCCAGACCTTCTGCATTAGGCTCCTGCTCTCCCCTTGGCTAAACAAAGATTGCATGTGGGAACTCTGTCAAAATAAAACCATTTCTTCTGGCATGGGCTGTTTTTCTAACTCCTGTGAGCATCTGACTCCTTCTTAAGCACTTCTTGCTGGTATCACTCAGGAATCCTCTTGAAGTCATGAAGTCATGTTAAGCAATAACAATTAATAAAGCTGGTGTTTTTTTTAATAAACAGAAGTGATTTGAATTACACAAGCTTACAAAAAAATTGCATAGAATATAAAACTAGTCATTCCTCTTCTTTTTATTCTTGACCTTTTCTTCCAGTTTTCTTTTCTCTGACTGCTATCAGTGCCTTATGAAAGGATTAAAAAAAAAAAAAATCACTGTCTCTTTTAAATCTCCAGCCCAGAGGCATTTTTTAATATTTCTGGCTTAAAAGAGTTCTTCAGACTCAATGAAACAACAGTCTGGAGTGCAGCTTCTTCTCAGAAGTAGACACTAAAAAAAAAGCCCCAATCAGACATTCAGCCACCAGTGCTGCAGACTTTACACAAAACAAACCTGTGCTGAGCTGGCTTGTTGCAACAGACAGGAGGGAGATCACAGACACATCATCCCTGTCAGACAGGCAATTCCCAGGCACGACTGTGCCCAGGCAATGTGGGCCAGGCAATCCCAGACCACTGTGTCCATAGAGACTTTACAAATAATCATGAAAAAGATGTGGCCTTGGAGGTCCACACTGCACTAATTCACGGGGCACGCAGAAGAGAAATATTCATTCCAATGAAGAAGCAGGGGATGGTGACACCTATTTCACACCTGTTCAACTCAGAGGAACTTGGAAAGAACATAACTCATGGTAAATGAATGAACTCTGTGGGAATACACAGTGCAAGAATGTAAAAACTGCATTGTCTGCTGCACCAGAAGTCTCCCCCAACAAAAACTACATTCTTGTATTGGTATTATCTACCTGCCAAGGAGGAAAGCCATCCCTGCTTTACCCTGCAGTCTGGAAGGCTGGAGGCCCAGGCTGAACACTGAACCTCTTTCAGGATCATAAAGTCAGGGATCACTTAGGCTGGAAAAGACCATGGAGCACAACCATAAACCTAACACTGCCAAATCCACCACTAAACCATTCTGTAACATATTTTTTGATAATGACTGCTGTGAAATATTAGGCAAAACACGGAGTTTTACAGTCTGCTTTAAGCACCATGTCTGCTGCAGGTGGAATGATGATATATTTCATATAACATTACAAGTTAATAAAAATATTGCTGGGCAAGCCAAGAATTTTTATTTCAAAATTTTAACCAGCAACCTTTTAGACAGCTGATGCTTGCTTTTTGAGGCATTAGCTTAATTTTCTGCCCCACCTACCTTCGGCTCTTGAGAAGGTTTAGCTTTGTCTGCCTACCATTTCTCTTAATCAAAAGGGGTATGTCCATGAAGGTTTAATTTGAGAGCTGTTGCAAGCAGAAGTTAGGATAGAACTTTGAAAAAAGCTTCAAAGAAGAGGAATCAAGCAATTTTCCTGATGCATGTCAGCAGAGAAGACTTGCACAAGTGTATTCTCTGATTTTTTTTTTATTGTCTGAAGAAAGCAAATCTGCCTAATTATGATTACCTGGATATTTGCCTAAAGTTCATCTGTCATGAAAGAAACATAATACGAGACTCACAACCTCCACTGTTTTTCTCATGTGGCTGAGACTCTGTGCCCTTGGCAATGCATCCCCCTTGAAATGAAAGGCTGCAGGAGATTTGTAGCTGTCAGCTCTGAAGCTTGTCTTTATCTGCTCTATCTTGACAGCCTTGAAATCAAAGGGCTGCATGTTCAGCAGAACATGGCAAAGAGAAGATTGCTGTATTTAGTTACTTTTGAGTGTACACAAAATGAGCACATGTGGTAAAACAAGGAGTGGGAGTATTTTCTGACTCTTCTGCAGACATCAAAAGACTCCTTTAAGAATCACACACGTTGTTCTCAGTTCCATTTGTTACTGAAGAAGTCAGAATCAGAGTTTGCTGTAGGTTGGACATGGTATTCCTTCCTCAGTGGCCTGCAGCTCAAACACAGCTCAGGCTCTGAACAAACAGCTCCAATCCACTCAGAGTTCATGGTATTCTGATGCATTTCAGTGAACCAAGCAAGTAGAGATGCCAGGAGCAATACCTCACTTCTAAAATGGCTTTTTGACAGAAAATTATCCTCTCAAATATATTTTGCTGATGGTGCTGACGACACTTTTGTCCTCAGTGGTGACAGAGGTCACAGAATGATGCCATTCTGGAAAAGATTTGGTATCAAACTCACTATTTAATATATGAAGAAAATTCTTGGCTGTGAGGATGGTGAGGCCCCGGCACAGAGAAGCTGTGGCTGCTCTGTCCCTGCAAGTGTCCAAGGCCAGCTTGAAGCAACCTGGAATAGTGGGAGGTGTCCCTGCCCATGGCAGGCGGTGGAAGCGGATCATTTTTAAGGCCCCTTCCAACCCAAACCATTACATGATTTTCTAGTGTTAGTTTCTGTGCAGTCCCTTGGTTTCGGGCCTTACACAGCCCAGCTGTGGAGGATGTTGTGATAACTCCTCCTAACCACAGAAAATGATGCTGAGCAGAGACCTTGAAAGGGCCCTCTCTGCCCTGGGGTAGGATCAGCATCCCCTGAGCCACAGCTGCTTTAGCCAGCCGGTTCCTGTGAACCTCCAGGATCGGAGCCTCCCCAAGCTCTTCAGTCCTGCCCTCCAGTGTCCTGCTTAGATGATTTTGGCTAATGCTTAAAGCAAATCTCCTCTGCTGCAATTTCAGGCCATTACCCCTTGTGCTGTCCCAGGTGGACACGGGGGATGATTTATTATGCAAATTTTTGCAGCAATTTCTTTAACATATTTGAAGGCTGCTTTTATCCCGCCCTTTGGCCTTCCCCCCCAAAAGTCACATATGAAAGATAAAAGGAAACTAATGAACAAAGGTTTAATTAGTTCCACGTAGCAATGCTAAAGCTATAGCCTAAAAATAAAATACTTGGAAAGAACATCAGTAAACCATATTACTCAGGAGGACAGAAGGAGTAACTGCATGCCAGAGTGTTTGTGTAACAGAGGAGTAGGAACATTGCAAAAGGTCAAATGAACATTATCACTGAGAGAAAAGGCTCTATTGCCTCTTTTTTTAAAAAAAGCAAGTTTCTCAAGATTGATGGAAAGAACAAAGATGGATATAATTTAAGCTGTTAGACCCATCTAACTCCCACTGAGCTGAACTGGAGCTTTGCCTGCTTGAAGACTGCAGGAAGGATGCTTTTGTATTTAAGGACTAGATCGAAACTCAGGAGACTCAAGATCAAAACTCCAGTTTAATTCTTGGCTTTCCCTGGGATTCCCTTTGTGATTTGGGGAAACTTCCTATTGATAAAACAAGCAGTAGCTCCACTTAGATCCCCTTGAACTGTTCTCATCTGGCTTTTGTAGATGGCAAACTGCTTAGGGTGGTGGTATAGCTGTGCCAAAGCACAGTGGGACTCCAGCATAAACTTCTGACCGTGACTCAGAACACAGCACCAGGCTGCAAAACATGGATATATCCCATCACAAAATATGTCAAATGAATTCCAAATGGTTTGTTGTGCCTGTTGCTGATGCTGAATTATGCTGATCTTGACTTGTTTAGAATTCAGCACAAATCTCTGATCCAGAAGTCCAAAGTGTTTGAGTGCAAATCTCACTGGTTTTGCTTCCTGATGGTTATTTTAATAAGGGATACATGGAGAAGCAATGTAGTGCTGCCCTATGAAAAACATTAAATAACTGTTGAGATTGTGAGCAATCTCAGGCTCTTTAATGCTCTCCTCCACATGTCCCCAAGAGGCAGGGAAGTGCATGAAGCAAGGAAACATCATTTTTTGCAGACTACAGGCTGCTGATAACAAAGGCCTGGAGAATGCCTGCATTCTGTGCCTAAGCTCAGACAGCTCTGTAGAGCTGTGGAGGTGTAGTTGAAGGAGCTGCTACAAGTAAAAAAAGGCATCCATATGCCACAACATGGTGAGGAACTGATGATTCAGGCAAGAATCCAGGAGGTTATATTTGTGAAAATGAACCTACTGCTGTCCCAACTGACAGCAGCACGTCCCCTGCTAGAAAATAACCAGATATGGATTTACTCTTGGTGGCTGGATGGCTTGGCAGGCTGTGATTGCAAAATAACATTTATGGTATTAGCACTGCTCCCCTGTAATCTGAGGAGAAACTGGATTACCACTTTCAATGTTACAAGGTTTCTTTCTGGTTTTTTTGTTGCATTACCCTCTTTTTTTTTTTTTTCCATTTGACATTGGAGACAAGCTATTACTAATTTTCCTACATAAAAGTAGGACAAGATTCAGGTCCTACCTTATCAAACTTCATATAAAGATCTCCACCTCTTATTGCCAGCTAATCAGTTGCACCAAGAATTTGGTTGTAACTATTCCTTCCTGTGCTCTCCTTTACAGACCTGTGGAGGTTTTGCCTGTTGCTGCTCATTCATTCTTTCCCCCTCAAAAAATCACTGGTCAAATCCATCTATTTTATCTGAAAGAAATAAACATCTCACATGTGATGTGGCAGAAACCCTGGCAAGAGAAGCAGCAGATTTGTTCTGCACCAAAGCTGCTTTTTGGCTTCCTGTGTACCAACCCAACCTGAGCCCCCGGGCTGTGCATCCTCCTGTTGAGTTGAGCTGCAGCTCAATTGACTTTGGTTGCTTTCCAGAGCAAGAACCTGAGCCTGGAAAATGCTCTTGGATGCTTCAGGGGGGGAAGCAAGAACGTTCAGATCCCCTGGAAGGCACAGACTCTGAGGATCAAGTCCATGCTGCAGACGCTGCATCTGCTCCTTGTGCACAAAACCCACACAGAGTGACTCTGCTTCACTAAGTGCCTCACCTTGACCTTTCAACTGACAGAAAATCCCATCTCGGGCTCAGAGCATCCCCTCTGACTGAGGAAGTGAGCCACTGTAAAATTAAAGCCACACTGGCCACAGGACAGGGGGAACTTGGAGACTTCTGGATTGTAGGAAGAAATCTGGTCTCCAAATAAAATAAAGCAAGGTTTTCCCTAAAGTGCTTAACTAAAGGGTATCCATGCCATGCTTTTATTTTTCATCCTTCTTCGACCTTTGACTTAATTTAAGTACTGAAGCAATTTTAGCTGTGTTTTCTTCTCAGCTTCTCCCACTTCAGGCCACACACACAAAGATCATTCTGTGACTTGACATCCCTCCTTTCTTAAAAACTTCTGATGAGGAGGAAAAAAAAGAGGATGTTATTTTAAACAGCCTCAGACTAGAGGTTTTATGTCAATAGGGTTCGTATTTATTCATTTCAATTCATGCCTTTTTTACATTGAAAATTATAGTTTTTAGAGATTCCTGTAAATGCCTAGGTAAGAAGATGGCCTTTCTCCAAAATGTGCTTCTCAACCACTAAAAATAATTCACTCTTGCTTATATTTTCTCTGTGTGGAATTCAAGGTAACAATGTGAACGTTTGCTGCTCATCCCCGTCCTGACTGATTTGTGTTCTTTCATTTTTAATCTACCCAGAAATGTATTTATTACTGATAAAATGGCAAGAAAGACATTGCTCTCCTCTTCACACACCAGATCCATCAACAAGAGGGCTCCTCACCCAACCCTACCCACTGGCCCTCAGCAGAGACATCACTTCAGGGTGCAAGGGACACAGGCAGTGTCCCCAGCACTCCGGCTTTGAGTGACAGGCTAAGGTTGCCATTTAACACATCCCAGGTTTGTGATGGCTCATTCACAGCACTCACAGCTACATCCCAAGTGAATCTGTCTTTCTACACTGCTGCAGCTCTCCCTAAATGCACTGAGTTAGTGATTCCAGAGGACTTTTTCTTTTGTTGTGACATTATTGCTTACTAAAATAAAATTCCTGCTTTGGGGACTCATCCTGCCACAGCATTTCATGTTTTCATGGAACGCCTGATCCCCTCTCCAGTCACTACTGATGTAATTCCTTTGCAGAGCTGTAAGAGGAGCAGGGTTAGGATCACATGTCACTGAAGAGTCAAGTCATTTTCCATCCTTGGTGACCTCTGTTTCCCCAGGCATATGTTTAAGGCACTCAGATCTCAGGCTCTACCTGCAAGCTCCTTGAAAATGGAACCACTGCAAAGATACTCCCAAAGCAAACTTTACTTTGGTTTGGCACAAGGTACAAGGCAATTCAGCAGCTGGCTCTCTGTGAAAGTTCTCCTTTCCTTGTTATTTCCTTCCAAGAATATTTTCAAAAAAAAGAAAAAAAATGAAGGAACATTCTCCACTTTCAGATTGCTGTTCACTCCCCAAAGCGAACCGTCCTTATAGCAAATGCATTTCCAGTGAATACAGTTCACAAAACATCAGTAAATTAAACATGATCAAGATGGCAGCAGTGTCTCTGAAGGGATATATCATGACAGAAGCAATATCACAGAACACAAACTTTCTTCTGTCACTAATTTTATCTTAAACCCTTCTGAAGGGTACGTGCAAGTCTCCTCTAATTTAATAGCTGTCCACTGAGGTTGAAACTGAAACAAAGTTAGCCAAACCTTTACCACCTAAATACTATTTCACTTATTGCAGGATTCATAAAGGTGGAATTTCTGTACACTTTCAAAGATACTAGAATTATGTGGGGTTTTTTGCCACAAAAGCTTTTCTCTGCAGGTAATACAGGGAAAAGAAGCTTCCCAACAGTAGCACGTGCAACAAGTTGAAAAATGTGACTTATTTTCCGATAAATAAGCGCATGCAAATTACAACAGACGGGCCAAAGGCTTTCTCAGGAGGGCCATGCATTGACATCTCTGGGCAGTAGCAGCAGCCTTTGAATTTTCACTTCAACTGCTGCTTAGAAAGGCCACTGTCAGGGAGGAAACACCTACTGTGCGCCTTCCCCTGCCTTCTGATCCCTTATTAGTTAACCCTGAAGTGCATATGTACACGGCCCTAATCCCCAGGCGGGGCTCCGGGCCGGGGGAAATCTGGAATTAATTGCGGGGTATTTTGGTTCCTAATGCAGCTGTTGTGAGTGTTTGGCTTGGCAGGGGAACAGAAAAGGCACTGCATACCAATTTCGTGAGCCACTGTAAAAGCTGCGTGGAGGCCGTCGTCTTCAATCACCGCGCAGCTGCGCTCGGGGGAGCAGATGGTCCCAACGTCTGCCATTCCCAGGGTATCACAGGAATGATGCCCACATAAATCCTGCCCAAGAAGGGGAAAAGAAAAAAAAAAAAATTAAAAAAAGTCATTAAAATGAATTTTTACACCCACCCCAGTTCAAAGTCGCCTTTGCCAAAGGCGGGACCTGGATGAAAATATCAGGGTAAAGTTCCAGGAAAAGATGTTCAAAGCACTGCGAGCCAATACCTGGTAAGGTAAGGGGGAATATTTTCATGGACTTTAACAGGTTTTGGATACGTTCTGCAGCTAACTGTTGTTAGTTAAATTTGTATTTCTGCGATGCTCACACTTGCATCGAGGTAGGTATGGAAAATATATGTGGAAGCATTTCCTCAGTGACAATAAAAACTGAAAATTCTCTTTATTTACAGAAGGCAAATCAAGGCCCAGAGAAAGGTGCAGATTCCTGACCACTCCTCAAACCAGAGATCACCTTTCTTTTCTGAAGCCAATCCTATACTCTCACTTAACAGAAATGAGATTGTTACATGTGCAACCTCACTCCACATCTGTCAAGCAGTACAATTAATAGTATGTTACCTAATATTGTTCCAAGTATATTAGCAATTCTCAGAGATTGCTGAGAGCCAGTGATAGGAGAGAGTGCAAAATGCCAGCAACTTAACCACTTCTCCCATGTGTGGATATGGGGTGTCTCCAAAAACCATGCAGGTAGCATCAGGTTTTGTCTTTTAGCTTCAGTCAGACATTGTGTTTTTATCACCACAGTAATTTTAACAAGCTTCTGTTGAAGCAGAGGGAAAAATATTAGTGTGAATGTGCATATATAAACATTTTTTCAGATGAGAAGGAAAAATAGGGGCCACCCTATTTGGAACACTCCAACATTTCATTGTGGTTGAATGAAACTGTCATTTTCAAGGCATGACAAATGTTATTATCAAAATGATCAAAGAGCATTTTTTCTCCTTCATTTTCAAGATTCTCTTCTTCCCTTCAGATCTCTTTCTACAAGGCCTTCCTTTTATGAAGCCTTTCATAATTAATCCACCTGAATAAGAGACACCTTGTAGGAGGCCTCAGAGCAGCAGTGTTCACTGATTGTGACAGGTTAGGCAAACTCAGAAATACGCAGGATCCAAACCCCACTGAAGTCAGAGAAAACCACACCTAGTGCACAGATACTGTGACAGAGCATCTCTTAACAAACACACACACAAACAAAACAAAACAAAACAAAAAAAAAAAAAAAAGAGAAAAAAGGGGTTTTTTTCCTAACAAAGAAATTTTCAAAGCTAAAAATACAAAGCAGTATTATATATACTCAGGCTCAGTTCTGGCTTCCAGCACACTATCAATGGGACAAGAAGACACAGTCTTAAGCTCAGTGTTTAGAAGACTTTCTTCATAGAGAGGGTGGTTGGACAGTGGAAGATACAGATATAGAATTGGATATTGGATGGCTGCCCAGCCATCCCTGGAGGTGTTTAAGGAAGGACTTAGGGATGTGGCACTCAGAGCCAAGGTCTAGCACAAGGTGGTGGTCACTCATAGGCTGGAGTCAATGATCTCAGAAGTCATTTCCTACATGACTGATCCTGTGATTCTGTGACATAACAATGTGATCCAAATCCACACAAGCAGCTGAACTGAAATTCTTACACAAGGACCAAAAAGCACATAAATCAGACAGAAAGCAGCTTACTGGGGGAGGGCTAGACAGGCTGACAGTGCCAAGACAGTATAAACTGCATTAATTCAGGCTTTGTCTCTGCATGCAGATTCTACGTCACGCAGTCTTTTTTTTTTTGTATTTGGGTGTCATTATTACACAGGCAGTGACATCAGTGCTGCTCCCAGTGTGGGCACAATGGTATCAGCATCCAGATGCCTCATGCCAGTCAGGATTTACTCCCATTTGCACACAACAGCAGCTACGCTGGGAATTTACACCAGCAGGCACAGCCAGACTTCACAATGATTCACCAGGTTTGATGACACAAATGTAACTAAAAAAATATAATTTTTCTAAGCAGGCAATCTTGTAAACTTCCACAGAGCTAATTCTGATGGGATGTGTGGAGCATGGAACATTAGGGCAGAGATGTTACCATAATCTCACCTCAGCATTTCAAAAGCTGTGCACAGGATTGCATTACAATGTCTTCCCCAGGTATCAGGGCTGTACCAGAGGCTGGTCCTAGGAAATCCCACAGCAGGAAAGACACGATTCTGCAAACTGCTTTTATGTAAAATCACCTAGCTCCTCCAAATCCCCACGGACAGCTGGCAAACAGGTGTCCTCAGATGCCTCCAGACATACCCAGAAAAAAGAGTGCCCACTCTAAGGTCAGAAAGGGGTGGGCCGTGCTCAGCAAAGCCCTGCTCCCTCAGTAGCCCTGTGGCCACCTCCCGGTGCCCCCAGCAGTCAGTGTGGGAGTCCAGCAGCCACTGCCAAATCCCAGCTGGGAAGCAGCAGAGTGGCTTGTAAAGGATTCTGGAAACAAGGACAGGAAATATTATCTGGAATCAGCTCCTTTGTAAGAAGCTGCCACGGGGATGTCTGTGGGTTGCCCATCTGCTGCTGGAGCAGGGCATGCCATGGCTGTGCTTTGAGAAGAGCATGGATTGAGTGTCCTGGTTATCCCTGCCAGTTCCAGCCCTCAGTGACTGCCTGAGGATGCTCACATGCAGCTAAGGCTGCCATTATCAATAATCATTTAGGCAGACGACTGAAGTCTCCTCTATGTTGTCACTGTCTCATTCACTTCTTTACTTCTCCTGTCTCTGCATGATTTGAACTGGAATGTATTTCTTTTCATAGTATATACTAAAAACAGAACTGCAGCCTAACAAGTGGCATCTCTGAGACAAATATTCTGAAAAGTTTGCTTTTGGGTCAATTCACCAATACCAGCTTCCAAACAGCTTGACTGCAAGTGATGCTACTGAAAATCATGCCTGCTTACCCACCAAACACTGGTTAAGGACTATTCATTACCAGAATCAATAGTTGCATTTGTTTTTTGCTTTCCTAAGCAGTCCTGGAAAGCAGTCTACTACTTTCATGAAGTAAACTTTCTGGGAGTACAGTAGAAGGTTTTATTTCCCTGGAAAATATTTTAATTTTTTTGTTAAAAACAGGCTTCAATGTAATGAGGCAATCTTAAAAAATCTGTGTGGGTAGCCTCAACTTTTCATACTCCAGCTAAAGCATAAGGAAAGAAGGGGACACATGATACATAAAATCAGTTTCCAATGATTATTTCACTCTGGTTTTTGGGGTTTTTTTGCTTCTATTAGAAAGTTCATCTGCTACTCAGGTATGGATGCTCAATTGCCTTGAAACAGTGGCAGAAGCTTTAAATAATGGTTCTTGATATTTCTAAAGAAGGAAACCAGCCTGGCCCTTGAGCTGCTTTACAGTAGTTTCAAAACAAAAGAATGACAAGGAAATGCATTTGCTATGCAGGAGGCAAGAGATGTTAAGCTTTGGCAAAGGAATGGCTTAGTAAAACTAAGCTGTTCATCACAAGTCTAGTAGTTAATTAGACAGCTCATTAGAGGCCAAGTTTTCTTGGCATTCTAAATCCATCAGGAGCAGCTGGCTGGCTGCCATGTATACGTGGCCTTGTTGTGAAGGGAGATAACTGTCACCATGTCCTGGCTGGAGCAGGGAGTTTACTTCACCTGAAACGTGTTCTACAGTAGGATCCAAAACAAGAATAAACTGTTTAGTGAAACCTGGTATTAGGTCAGATCCCGCTGACCAGATCCAAAACATGATGTGAGCATCAACATGAACAGTTTGGTGGGACTTAAGGGCAGAAGAACATGTCCTCATGTCTTTGGAGTTATCTGCACCTCACAGGGCTTGCAGTTTGGGATCCTGTGGGCCCCAAAGCGCCACAGTTCCACAGTCTGGAACAGCTGGGCACTTTGCTTATTGGGGTTCAGATGTCTCAGGTTTCTCCACCTTTGCCCCTGAGGGAAGCTGTACCCACAGAGCATTTCAGATCAGAATGAGAGGAACCCCCAGGATGAGGCTTTGAACCAGGCCAAGTTGCACATCACCTTCTTTTAAAGCACAGCTAAAACCTTTACAGTCGTGCTCACTTGCTCTTCTGGTCCCTTTGCAACAGCTCATCAGCTAAAGCCTTTTCCCAGTAAGAATGTGATCCAGCTACAAATTCCTCCCAGGGACAACAAGAAGCACATTAACAAGAAGCATATTTTTTAGGAGAGCACTGTATGGTCTACACCAGGCTCCTGCCATGAGCTGTGGCTCCTCCTGGAGCAGCCCCTGAGACAAAGGTTTCTCTAGCTCAGGCTGCAGCTGAAGTGCAGTCAGTGAAGGGATAACCAATTTTTGGCCCCTATTGCTCATCCTTCTCCTTTCCCACTGAACAGCCTGTGGTAAATCCCAGAAAGAGCCTCCTCTCCGTGCTTGAGGAACCCAGACCACCTTGCTCCGAGCGCCGCGCTCCACTCAGCGGCTTCAGGTCACGATTCCTCTGGTTCTCACCATATGAATGACTCACTGAGCAGTGACAGACCTTTGGTCAGAGGGGTGGAAAGTTTCCTTAACACCTGGAACAGCTTTACGACCTCCTGGTTAAGGATGTCTCCTGGGAGGTGGGCGATACAGACCTAAAATCCCTCAAGCAGAGGAAGGAATTAAGCACGACTTTCCGACTTCCTGCAGCAGCTTTCCCACCGCAGGCCTGGGCAGGGAGGGTGGGGCGAGGTGGTGTTAGGAACACACACATCCACCCTCCCATGAGCTCCTCTGCAAAGTGGGTGAACTTTCATTGATATCACAGCAACGTGGTTTGAAAAAAGTGATGTTCACATGAGCAGAGAGGATTCTGGGTGAGCAAAGACACACTGGGTTACTGCTCTGTCCTGCCCTGGCCACATTCTGAGAGAGTGGCCAAAGCCTGGTGACCTGCTGAGGAAAACCACAACAGTGATACCTGCCATACCTACCAAAACAAAATCCAAATCTATTCTCCCAGTGATTTAGCTTAAAAATTGAGGTAATTTGCTTTCAGGGTTCATATGATAAATACAAGCCTGAGGCTTGAGCATTTGGAAAAAAAACACAGCAGAGCTATGCAAACTACTGGTTACTTAAAAATATGACAAAAACACACATAAAGCATTTGGAATCTGCACGAGGAGGAGAAGTTTCAGTTATGAAACTGGTGACTGATGACCAAGTAAAAACGTGTGATTTAACCTGCCAAGCCACTGTTCCATTATGGGGAAACTCCCAGCATCTCTCCAGATCAGGGTGAATCAAACTTCTCCTCTATCAGCTATGTCCCACTTGGTTTTCCCTAGGGCCATTATTTAAATGTTTAGATGTGCAACAAAGTTGGTGAAAACACTATGGCATACACATCACACTACACTTTCTTCAAAGTAATAATAATTAACAGTAAAATCTATTGACCATTGGTACAGTGATTTGTTTTTCTACTAGGGGATAATAATTGTTGGAAGATAAAAGAGAAACCAAACCAAAACAAAACAAAAAAAAAGAAAGAGGAAAGAAGCAGAGCCAAAGAAAGCATGTGCTCCATGCAATGATATTATCATCCACGGAGTTGAGATAATACAAAGCTTGCTGTTAAATTTCAACAGCACTGCCAGATGGACAGTTAAACTAAATCAAACACACCAGCCCCATATAATTACTGTGTAAAAAAAGGCAGGACAGTGGCCTTTGGCTCTAGCATGAACCCTCTGCTCGAGCCAGGCATGATGGTACTATCACAGATGATGCTAACAAGCTCCTAGGAAAGGATTTTTTTCTTGCTCCTTATGTCTCTATCTACTGTGAGAAACATCTATTTTAATCTTCAGATGATTCAGTACTGGGGGGAAAGGAGGAGAGCTGGATTTTGTCCAAATGCATTCAATAGTTCACTTGAAATTTAACTAAGGGCCACTAACGAAATAGACTGGATGAATTCTAGAGGATAATTGCAGAGCAGGCTGGACCTCTGAAAAAGAACACTGTGAGTTCAACTGCAGTTTGCAAGTCCCATCTAATCTGTTTTGCTACTGTGACAAATAATCTGGCAAGTGTTTTGTTGCACCCATAAAAGTCTGAAGATAATCTACTCCCAGCTTCTGCAGACTGTTCACTATAAAAAAGGCTGAAACAGAGTAAACTCTAAATCTGCTGTTGACTTCACTGCCACTGAGAACAAGTGATGAAACACTAAATTCTAAATTTGCTGCCATGGACAACAAGTGTTCTAATCTCCAGGGAAAGAGGGCTTTGCAAACTCTTCTTCCTCCTGACCACACAGCCACTGTATGGAGTGGAGGATTCACCTGGCCACCAGAATTGCATCCTTGCACCACCATACTCCATGGAGGATGCTCTAGGATTCATATGGCCCAAAGTTTCACAGCTGCTGCCAAGGACTCAACCACAAAGTAGTCCAAGAGCAGGGGACCCGTGTACTCTTTAAAGCTGTTAGGGTCAAGCTGCCTTGAGGAAATTTAGAAATATCAGAAAATTATCACGTTTTCTTACTGTCAAGTCAGACCTCTGTCATGCTTCATCCTGCTCCTCATGGCTGAAAATGAGACATTGGGACCACTGGGAAAATACACTTCTCATTACTGTGGAACTGAACTAGATTTCTGCAATATTTAGTGACAGATAATTCAGTGTCCACTGAAGGTTTTCACAATGGCCAGACACGTAACTCTAGTGCTCCTTGCATTTACAGAGTAAACACAGGACCCACTGCAACTAATGGACCCTTGCCATCACTGATAAGCAACACAAAGTTAAAAACACAAAAGCTTTAAGATGTTGCCTGCATCACCTGAAACTGAATTCATGTTCATACTGATTTACTGTGATCTGCAGGGTAATTGCTTTAAGGCCCTTATCCAATTAAATACAGGCCAGAAGAAAGTGGCTGTTTTAACTCAGAATCAGCCAATTTCCATCTAATTTTTTTTACATGGGAAGTATTTCCTAATATGAATGATGATGATGACAACCATAATTTGAACTTATATAATGTGAACCACTACTAATTCACTAATAGAAAGAGCTGCCATTCAACTCTCAGTGATTACTAACTTATCTTTAAAGTAGTAAAGACAATCAAAGAGGATGAACCGAACACTGCTGAATTCTGTCGGGATCCCTCCTTTACAAGGAATTCAAAAAAAGCCCTCTTTTGGTGTGTAAAAAAACATCCAATCAAACGTCCCTCTGGAACAAAAGTAATTATTATATAAGGGATTTGTATGGCACCAGCCATGCACAATGCAGATTCTATCTACACAAAACCAATTCCATACAGCTGAGGCCACGCATTCACTGATGAACAATTGCAAATATTATTCTGTTGACGAAGCTCAAGGTGGCCTCAGTTAGTAAACAACGATGGAAAATGCACCTCACAAGTTTGCCCAACGCCTGAAGCCCAAGGCACTCAGAAAGAGACATCTGGATGTTCAACAATCAGCATGACGATATTCAGAGCCCATCAAAACACGCAGCCACGGCTCGGCGTCTTGTAGCTTAGCAACCAACTTCATCCATCCAAAACAGAGTTGTAAAAGTGGTGTTCTCCTGCCAACTGCTGCCACTCTCATTGAAAAGCTAAACTGGAAAAAATCTCTCCTTTAGTTCAAAGTGGGGCTGTTTTCTCCAGGAAACATCTCCCCTGCTTTTTCATCCTTTAACCCTTTTCGTGTTTACATTCCACAGGGAGCAAACAGATTCATGTTGACATTTCAAGGGTAAGCATATAAAAATCGTGTGGGCTCACACACACTCTCTCTGCAAAGAACATCATGAACACATGTAGCAAGAAACTCCAGTCTGGTTCTTAATTCAGTCAAACCCTGCCAAACAATGTCCGTGCGCACACAGCAAAGCATTAAAGCAGATTAAGTTGTCCTGAACTGCATCAGAGAGCTAATCCCAGAGTTAGAGCTGTTAAAATGTAAACCAAGAAAACACAAGCCTGCGCTCTTTTTTCTCATGAATCAGCCCCGAGTAGCAGTGCAAGCAACATTTGCATCTTAAGAGTGGAAGGAGACCACAGGAACCGTGGTGATTTTTTTACTCTGTGCACTAGTTACGTCCCAGATAGGTAATTCTATGCAGTGCTCATGACTCTTTGAAAGTGGATTACTGATGAGCAGCACCCTCTTATTCTGCCATGCAAAGAATTACAGCTAAGCATCTGTAAAGCAACTGCACTTCAAAGTCACAACCTATCTCAATCCAAATTAACTTTTAATAATTGATGCTAAGGTTCACAGTCGCCACCCTAAGCGTTTCTGAATTGTAATATAGCACCAGGAAATAAGTGGGAATACTGGCAGAGAGAAACACTCCTCAGAGAGAAGTGATGGATTCTGGCCCAGGCTTAATAAGCCATTAGAAAAGATGATTATAGCAAACCCAAAAACATTCTGAGCCAGTCTAGGCAACCTGCTTTCATTCAGGTTATAGTGATAAAAAATTGAAAGCTTGCAAATTGCACTGATGGGCTTTAAACTGCTAAAAAGGGCTCCTGTTGTACAAGTGATGCCTGACACAGAACCTAATGTTTCAACTATTTACAGCTATAAAAGCAAGCCAGGCGCTTTTTTTCCCCCCTTCTGGAGCAACTCCTTCCACAAACCATCCAAAGCATCCTTTTTGGCAGGCTCCTACGATGTAGCAAAGCCGGAGAACTCAAATGAACGGAAAGTCATGCAGTTATTTTTTTTCGTACTTGGGGAAAGGGAAAAAAAGAAAACACCAAACCCAAACCGCTGAAGGGATATTCTTACAGAACTTCATTGCATAAACGCGGCCACATGTCTACCAGAGCAATGTCCCTTAACGACCTCTGGCAATGTAATTAATCAACAACCCAGCGTGGAGCAACAAGGCAGGGCTCTGCATGGGCAACACAAGCAGATCCAACCCACAGCTGATCATGGCACTCACTTGGGGGACAAGACAGGGACTGCAGCCCCTTGCCCCCAGCCCAGCCCACTCAGCCTGTGCAGCTCTGTTTACCTGCGGTCTGCATTTACGTCCTACACTCGAACCACAAGTGCTGCTGACTTCCAGCGCGGTGGAGCTATTCTTGCTGAAAATAGCGTCCTAATGTGCTCCACAAGCGAGACGTCTGTACTCCTAAGGTGCTCCCCACCGCTTTCACTACAAGGTTTGTCTGGGTACTAACTAATTTAGGCTAGGAAGTGCTATCAGCCCTTCCCACCTGGACCACCTCTGCAGAGCGAGAGGAGCCAGGTGTTAAAAGTCTCACAGGGACAGACGGGACAGAGTCGTGTCTCAAGCAGAAGGACATTATGCCGAGCCCTACCTCTCCACCGGGCTGGGGTCCCGACACTGCCCTGGTGAACCCACAGCGGGGGCGACAGCACAGGGCAGGGGACACGCACAGATCTCAATCCCTCCGCCATCCCCGGCAGCTGGGCGTGGGTGCCGGATCCATGAGCGGGGATGCAACCACTGGGCAAAGCCGAGCCTGAGGTCCAGCAGCCCGGCCACCCCCCACACTCGAGGGACGCCTCGTCGCCGTCACGGCCGTGCCTACGGCCAGGGCCCTGCCTACCTCGCGGGTGAAGAGGATGGCGGCATCGTAGTGCTCCTCGTGGTCATCGTCGAGGCGGTTGTGCTGGTGCTGCCACTTGCAGAAGTTCTTGAGCGTGGTGGCGGCGTTCCTGTTGACCTCCAGCCCCTTCTCCTTGTCGCCCAGCGCCACCACCTTCACCACGGCCAGCCGCACGTGGTTCTCCAGGCTGGCGTGCGCGTAGAGCCGGGAGGCGATGGAGGCCAGGGTGAGCAGGTAGTGCTGCAGCCCCTTCCCGTACTTGCGCACCATGGAGGCGTCGGCCACCAGCAGCAGCTCCACCTGCCGGGCCCGGGACACGGAGCGCCGCCGCCGCCGCCGCCGCTGCCCGTCCCCGCCCGCCGGCGCGGCGGGGTCCCGGGTCTCGCAGCTGGTGCGGGCCGGCACCGTCTCGAAGCTGAAGCGCTCCCTGCGGAAGACGTGAGGGGCGCGGGCCGGGCCCTCGCCGTAGATCCGCGCTCCGGCCTCTCCGTGCGCAGCGCGGCGCGCCGGCCGCACGGTGTAGCGGGAGCGGCCCACGGCGAAGAAGCCGTCGAGGCCGCCGCAGAGGTTGAAGACGGCCAGCGAGCGCGGGCTGCCGTCCACCGTGCCGCGGTAGCGGCAGCGCGGCCCGTCGCGCTCCAGGTCGAGCAGGAAGCGCTGTCCCCCGGCGTAGAGCACGTAGCCCGCCCTGCCGCCCCCCGCGTAGGTCGGGTCGAGGCGCCGCAGGGCCCCGCGG
>VZUI01003909.1:0-13511 GCA_013401135.1 Cettia cetti
GCTCCAACACATCCTCAGCTTTATATGGGTATTTCCAATAGTCACATTCTGTTTTCTCCGTGATCAAACCACATGCCAATAGCCAAGAACTGGCTCCGATAGGTCTGTTCTTTTTAAAGGAATTCAAAGGTCCTTACAAGGCAGTATTCTGTATTTTTCTTCAACTAAAAACCGAACTGTGTTAACCCATAACACTAATATAAGAAGTATGTTTGGCTGATGCAGTAGTTGTCTCATACATTCCTGAATTTAAGAATATGTACTCTAATGTTGGCAGCTGTTCAACAATTTGGAATCAGTATTATAAACAGGTGTATATATAGTGTAGTTGTTACAAATGAGACCACGACTTCGATATTGTAAATAAATTGGCCTATGATTTATTAACTGACTACTGGAAACAGAGGCTGAGCTACTCTCAAACCCCTTCACGACAAGTCAGAATATTAACAATGTGAATGTAGTACTACAGTGGGCACTCCTCTGGGACACCCCGTCCTTCAGAGACTGGCACCTGCCCACAGCTCATCAGTCCCTCTTATGTACTTTGTCCTTCTTCTGATTGATGCCCTCAGGATCCTTGGTATGATTGGCTCGTTTACTGGGGTTCTGCTGGTCCTTTAATAGGATTCACTCTCTGGGCGTTGAGCGATTGGCTAACTGTACTCGTCAATCGTGGCTCAGGAAGGTGCTCTGATATCATTATTATGCAGTACTATCAATGCTCCCAGCAACCCCACTGATGTAACACCCCACAACAGTACAGAATTACATATGGGAATGAATCACTTACAACCATACACAATCTTACAAATGTAACACTTTACAACCGTACAACGTTTCGAATCAGAATGAAAACCAATATATACATGTCTGTCCTTTCTCAATTACCAACTGTTTAACCATCAACTGTTTAACTTAGAAGTTCATAACATAGTTATGGTTACTAAGTCAAATTTTCATTTTTACAAGCTACCATGCATGTAGGTTGCTTCACTTTGTTCCAAATGCAATAGTCATGTTCTTGCATGTATTTTTGCATGAATTTTGCATGCATAAATTAATCACTTGAGATTGTCTGTAAGAATGCAAATCTTGTCTTAGGTTTGCTGGAAATCCTACAGAATGCAGACTGAGGGGAGGAGTGAAGGCATACTATAAAAAAACACTAATTGATTTGGAAAGAGAAACTACCACAGTAGTTCGATGAAAATCGAATGACTTAGTGTCCTCCAACTAGCACAAAGAGGAAGCATGGTCTCATGGCAAAGTAGTGAGAATGGAAATCTGGTATTCTGTGTCTTGCATATTTTCTTGCTTAAAGGTGAAATACTGGACCTAGTAGTGTAGCAGTGGTGCTTGTCTCAAATAGAATAATAGAATCATCAAAATTCAAAGAGACTTTCAAGATGACCCCATTTCAAGATGGGCCAATCATCCACCTAGCACTGCCACTGTAACCACTAAACCACTAAACTACATCGCCCTGTGTCAGGTCCAGCTGTCTACCTCCAGGATGGTGACTCCACCATCTCCCTGGGCAATCTATTCCAATGCCTGACACCTCTAACTCTGAAAATGTTTTTTTCCTGTATCTGATCTGAATCTTCCACCTCAGGTTAAGATCTTTCCTCTTGTCCTTTTATTGTAGGCATGATAGAGACTGGCCTCTACCTCACTAAAACCTTTTTTCAGGTAGTTGTTGAGAGAAATGAGGTCTCTCCTGAGCCTCCACTTCTTGAGACAAAACACACCCTTCTTCCTCACCCATTCCTGATAAGAACATGATGTGAGAGGCCCAAAACTGAACACAGTGTGCTCAAGGTACAGCCTTAACAATGCTGAGCACAGGATGGTGATCACTTCCCTATTTCTGCTGGCAACACTATTCCTGATGCAGGCCACTATGCCATTGACTTTGGCCATCCCAGCACTCTGTTGACTTATGTTCAGCTGACTGTTGAGCAGCATTTCCAAGTCCATTTCTTCTGAACAGTTCTCAAGTCACATTTCTCCAAGCCTGTAGCACTGCTTGGGGTTGTTGTGACTCAAGTACAGGACCCAGCACTTCACCTTAGTGAATTTCATGGACTTCTTAGTCCATTGATCTAGTCTGTTAAGATCTCTCTGTAGAGCCTTCTTACCCTCAAACAGATCAACACTCCCATCTAATTTGGTGTTCATCTGCAAATTTAGTGAGGATGCAGTAATGATCCCCACATGAATGAAGATGTTCAACAGAATCAGCCCATAAACTGAGCTCTGGGGAGCCCTGCTAGCAACCACACGCCAACTGGATTTTCATTCTTCTACCACCACTCTCTGGGCCTAACTGTCCCACCCATTTTTTATCTATCACCCAAGCAAACCTCAAGCAACAAGACTTTTTAAAAAGATGCAATAGGAGACAGTGTTAGACACTTTACTGAAATCCATATTGACAACAGTCACAATCTTTACCTCATCTACTAAGCCAGTCACTTTGCTCTAGAAGATCAGGTTGGTCCAGAAAGACCTTTGTACATCAGTATTGGCTGGGCCTGGTACCCTTGTTGTCCTAAACATACCACGTAATGACATTCAGAATGTTTTCTTCCATAATCTTGCCTGCAACCAAGGTAATGCTGACAGTTCTGTAGTTCTCTAAATCATCTTTCTGACCCTTCTTGCAGATGGGTGTTACACTTGTTAATTTCCAGTCCTCTGGAGCTTCTCCAGTTAACCAGGACTGCTGGTATCTACCAGACGATTGAGAGTTTGGCAAGTTTTTAACCAGTTCCTTCATCACTTTGGGGTTGATCCCATCAAGGCCCATAGACCTCAGTGTCTAAATGGCATAGCAGGTCACTAACAATCTCTTCCTCCATTAGGAAGGCTTCATCCGGCTCTTCATTCCTTACATCCACCTCTGGGGGCTGGATATCCTGAGGACAACTGGTTTTGGTGTTAAAGACTGAGGAAAATAAGGCATTAAGTACTTCTGCCTTTTCTTCATCCCTGACACAACACTACCCTTAACTTTCAACAAATGATGAAGACTTGCCTTGATTATAATCTACCACCAATATATTTATAGAAAAACTTTTTTTGTTGTCTTTAAGCACAGTGGACAAATTAAGTTTTAGTTGGGCTTTCGCCCTTCCAGTTTTCTCCTGACATGATCTCACAACATCCTTATAGTCCTCCCAAGTTATGTCCCCTTCCAAAGATGACAGATTGTCTTTTGTCCCTCTAAGTTCAAGCCTAAGTTCTCTGTTTAACTAGATTGTGTCATTCCCCCAGTGATTTGTCTTTCTACACACAGGGCCAGCCTTCTCCTGAATATTTAAAAATTCCTTTTTAAAGCACATCCAGCCTTCCTGGACTCCTTTGCCTTTTGGGACTGGCTCGAAAGGGACTTTGTCAATCAATCTCCTAAACAGTCCAGAGTTTGCCAATCTGAAGTCCAAGGTTCAAGTTCTGTTGGTTGTCCTCCTTACTTCTCCCAGTACAGAAAACACTAAAGTTTCACAGTTACCCTGCCCAAGACAGCCACCAACAACCACATCACCTACAAACCTTCTCTGTTCATAAACAACAGGTCTAGCAGGTTCATTTACTACTTGTATTAGGAAGTTGTTCCCCCCACACTCCAGGAACCTCTTAGACTGCTTTCTCTCTGTTGTGTTGTATTTCCAGCAGACATCAGGCAAGCTGAAGTCACCCACAAGTACAAGTGCTGGTTTACAATGAGACTTCTGCCAGCCACTTTTACAACGCCTAATCTGCCTGTTCATCCTAGCTGGTGGTCTATAACAGATTCCCACCATGATGTCTGCCTTGCTGACATTCCCCAGTCCTTACCCATAGGCACTAAACATTGCCATCTTCATCATCATCATCAATTTCAATACAACAAAAACACTCCCTAACATGGAGTACCTCATTACCAATCCTTTTGCTTTGCCTGTCTCTCCTAACACTGCTGTTGTGACACTCATCCTACCACATTTCTGTGATAGCAACTACTTTGTAAGTTTCCTGCTGTGCAATGGCTTCCAGCTCTTCCTGCTTGCTGCCTAGACTGCATGCAACGGCGTAGATGTTCTTCAGGAAGGCTAACACAAGCATGCTCATCTCTAATACGCCTCATTTTATCTTTTTCTAGATTTGAATCTAATTTAAAACTGCTCAATCAGTCCTGCTTACTCCCAGGCCATAATCCTTTTTACACTCTGAGTCAGGAAAACCCCATAAGCAGGCCTGGTGCCATATATGCTGACGCATGGTCAAAAATCCCTATGGCACTAGCCTCTTAGCCGTCTGTCAAGTATTCCTATTCCTTTCATTATTTTCCCCTAACACTAAAGGAATTTTTAGAAGAATAATACCCATGCAGTTTCTCCTTTAACCAAATAACCAAATGCCCAGAAGTCCTTTTGCACAAACCTGGGTACTCTTCCCTCAATCACATCTCTATGCACCCAGAACACCAGCAGAGAGTAGAAGAACGCTGAACTGAATCAAGAAGCTTTCCCTTACATGGGCCCCAGGGAAGGAAAACACATCCCTCTGGGTTGGGTCTGTTCCATGTATCAGACTCTCTGTTCCCCTCAGTGGGAGCCTTCTACAACAATTACCCTTTGGTTTTTTGCTTTTCAGAGTTTGTTGCAATATGTTTGGTCGCCTGAACTGGCTTAGGCAACCCCTTAGATGGTCCTTCATCTAGACTGTTATTTTTTTGCCCCTCAGTTTCAGAATCTCATATATATTTTGTAAGGGTATGTGAGGAGGGAAGCCAAGAGTGGATTCATCTGCCACCCCAAGAAATAACCTAGCTCCATTCTGCCCCATCTCCTAGGTTCCCTGTGTAGAGAAGAAAGGATCCTCCACTTTGTGAGATGCATTTGGCCAGTACATTTGCTTCAGAGCAAGTAGGCAACAGCTCCTCCAATCTCTTCCTCATATCTTTTAACAGTCCTTAACCTTTCCACCTCCTCTTTGGTTTGTACCACCAAAACTCAGTAGATCATCTCCCTGCTCTCACCTCACACAAGTACTATCTCTATTACATTCTCACGCTGCCTGGATCCCTGCGTGTTTCTGTTTTCATTGCCACACCCTTTCTGAAAAATAGAGATGGCTTAGCACCCTGCAGAATAGGAGCCATTCTTGAACTCTCTTGAGCTGATGGGAGGGAGACCACACTGTGCTGTCACCCTGTGTGAAGTTCCATGCCCTCCTGGAATGACACTCCCACTCTCTGCTCCTTGGAGCCATTTAAATCTCCCAGTGCTCTCAGCGTTGTCCGCTGCTCGCCTGGTTGTCTGCTGTAAACTTCAGGTCCTGAGAAGGCTCTGGTCTGCTGCTTGAATGCAGAAACAGTCCTGTGGGGCCCAACTGAAAATCATCCCTGGACTTCCTTCAGTCACTGCTGCTGCTTCTTCTGCTGTTTCTGTATATATTGTAGGAGAGAAAAAAACCCCACAGCACTTCTTCACTAAAATAGCTGTTTTTGAGGATTTTGCTAGAACTGTGGAAACAGAACGGCAGATTTTGTATAATATAATGGTAAAGGAAGTCTCTAATATGTGGGGTAGTTTTGCATTAAATATGCAAATTTCATCACATTAATCCACATAATTTGGAATTGTCACAAAAAAAATTCTAGAACATGGATACAATTAAAGAGGATATTTTGTCCAGAATTGATGCAGAAAATACAATAATGGAAAATATACAGACCTTTCCATATATTTTTCTTATGAAATGCAACTCTTCTATTCTCGTAAACTATGTTTAAAATAATTTCACTGTATTGTGAAAAACATATGAATGTAAATGTTTATTCCTGCCTCCTTAAGGTAATTGAATATAATTTTCTTTTTTCTTCTTCTTTTAGTTTTTCCCTTTTTTTTTTTTAATATGAGGGCATAAGCAATTAAGATATTGTCTAAGGATACAGGAAATCTGATTAACAGATCAAAAAGACCATCTGTGGAGATTGAATTTAACGCCAGGGGGTAATTCTCCTTTCTACAATGCTTATGTAAATCAACTTAATCCAGAAGGCTGAATGAATTTCTCTGAAAGATGGCTTTCCTTATTTGTAAATATGTATTTTCAAAAAGTATGCTGTTGAATATTATTCAAGGCTGTGATTCAGAATATTACCATATATATAAAAAACATCATACAGGTAGAGAATCAGTCAGGCTTCCAAACACAAGGCAGAACGCTGTCAGATCTACTACAAAAGTGAATTTTCTTCCTGAAAGATCTTGTAATTTGATCTGTCAGTAACACTTCTGATAAGAGTATTTTGCTTTCAATTTTTCTTTTTTTCCAGGTCTTTAGCAACCTTTTTTTCAGCTTGAGCCTGACTGCTGTAGATATTGTTGGAGATGCCTCCTTAAAGCTGCTACCTAGCAGTCACTACAAGTTTCATATAAGCATATTGTTCTATGGAGTCACCAACAATATTTCAACTTGATAAACTAATACCTTTTTCTTGAGCAATTATGATGTAATCATATTAAAAACAGTATGACTTGTTATGCAGTTATTACGTTATACATTAGATTTATGTATATCATTCAAATATTTTCTTTACATGACTATATTATTTTAGTAATAGTTCAGATTAATTTCTGATTTATAAACTGTAGAGTTTTCTTCAATATTCCTAATGAATAGGTAGCGTTCCTAGGAAATATATAGTGTCCAG
Source organism: Cettia cetti (assembly GCA_013401135.1). Lineage (NCBI taxonomy): Eukaryota > Metazoa > Chordata > Aves > Passeriformes > Sylviidae > Cettia > Cettia cetti. The sequence goes on from VZUI01003909.1 coordinate 6,707, forward strand.
CTCCAGGCTAATGCTTATATAGAATATTTTTATCCCTCTGCTTTTCACATTAAGTCTGTGGTTAATTACTTGCAAAGCTACAAACTGAGGACACATATATACAGACATATAAAAAATTAAAAATATTGTTAATTGTTATCTGTTGAGCACCAGTGCAATTTTTTTTAACTTGTGCTCTTACATCTGAGTTAATAGAGCCTCCAACAGAAGCACACTTTTTGATAAGTTTATAAGTTAAGTTCTGCTGCTTGCTGCATCTTTGGTATAAAAAATGGAATTACTTTAATATTTAGCTTTTACTCATTTTATTTGTTTACTTTTGTGTTCTGTTTAGCAATGAAGATGAATGGAGTCTTTTAACTGTGACCAATGAACAAATATGTAGTTATTTACAAGGTGGTTCTTGTTCCTTGACCAAATAATGCATCAGGAAGAGGAGACTGTCCAAAAGAAGGTCATGGGAATTCAAATAAACTTCTTGTCTAGCTTTATGTCTTCTCAGCTTGTAGTGCTGACTTTACCTCTTTTCTCTGCTTTCTCTCACTTTTTCTGGAAATGGTTCCAATGGCCTTTAAGAGAAACAGTAAATCTTGGAGTTATAATCTTCATGGGTGTATAATATAAGGATATTAACAGTAGCGGCCAAAAGTCCCATGTCTTGATCAGAAGAAAGTATAGGGCAGTATTTTGAATTAAATTTTCATCCAGAAAGAAATATTAGAAAATCTGATTTGTTTTGTAGTTTTGATGGAATAGCCAAACATTGATAGGCTTACACTGGAATGTGTACTGAAATTAAGTGTTTTCAGTAGGAATGTTTGTCACTGTCCCCATAACTTTACTGGAAGGAAGCAATGGAAAGAAGGAAAGAGTTTGTGCTTCAAAGAGTTTGCAGTCAAAATAAAAGACACGAGAAAAGGTAGCAAGAGAGAGAATGAGAAGAGGAAATATGACACAATTACATGGGTAATAACAGAGGAGAGTACCTCTGGTAGCTTTCCTACTAACTACTATATCCACTCACCCATTTCCTTTATTTTCTTGTTAAGTCACTTAAAAATAGACTAGAAAATATTATACTCATCTGCTACAGGACCCTGTGTACAACACAGTGCCATCATAGTTATCATCAAAATATATGTGAATATATTTAGAAAGAAAGAGACTACACACACAGAGTAAGCACTTATAAATGTAAAGTACATTATTCAGCATGAACCACTAAATCCTGGATAGGAAAGGTATTACAAATATAATAAGCAAGATTCACCTATTTGCAAAAGTGGTAAATGTTTCCTGTGGAATTGCTACATGTTTCATAATTAAAATCCTTTCCACTCTTATACAGAAATTATTATTAACATATTTAAAAGGCTTATCCAGTAATTTGTCAAATGCTAAGTGATTTTGCACAGTATCTCCTCTGCATATATGTTACCATGCTGAGAAACCTGCTTATTTTAATATCTGTTAACTTGAAGTCAATTGACAGGTAGCTTTTCAGTGTAATTTGGTGATTACAGAAGAAAATATCTCTATTTGGGCTAGAGAGAGATATTATCAAATTTTTCTTCTCTGATTTAATTCACTATGTCATAGATCCTAGTTGCTGTTCATGATGATGATGATGATGATGATGATGATGTGATGATGATGGTTAGTGTACCAGATTTCAAAAATGCCAAGAAAAAGTAAGACTCATTAGGGAAATTTTCATCCATTGTTAAAGAGGAAGCCTTCTGTGTTAGGAACCTTCATTGTCAATGACAGAGGCAATGAATTGTAGAGTTTGGTCTTGAAAATATAAAGACATTATATCCAGAAAATAGTTATAATCCAAAATATGAGCAAACAGACGATAAAAAATAGTGTCTCTTTTTCTTAAAAAATCACAGTTTACTAAGTATCTAGATATATTTGTACTGTAATGGCACAGCTTGCGCTACTCATTAGATTTGGTGAACATCCCATAAATGCACTTCATATGTTGGAAAAAGTTCTTGCAATTCACTTTGTTCTTGTTACACAATTAAACTCTAAAGCACATTTTTAGCAAGTTTGTTATTTTCTTCTAGAAAATCTAAATTATTTTTATACAAGTGAGACTATGATTTTTACACCATTGAGACATTTTCAAAATGTTGTACTATAGTGTTTACATGTGGATATTTATAAGTGGACTATTAATTTTTTTATGTCTTAATATCACAAATTGAGTTAGGAGTACTGCTGTAACTAGGAACAATATCCTTGTACTGGATATGGTTGCCACACTGGCTTTAACTGTATTAATCACATAACATCAGAAATTTTATGGGAAATTTTTTGGGAAAGAGCTATAACAAATTAGGTCAGAGTAGCCTGTAGATCACTGCTTGAATCTGGGAAATTAATGAAAAAGGGTTAGTGCTCCATTAGAATACATGCGTGCTCAAAAAAAAACTAGTCTCACCTCTTCAGAATGTAATTTAAAACAAAAGTTAATATGGGTGGCATTTTCCCCTCTCAAAAATAATTGCATAGATAGTCCTACTCCTTGTGAGCATTTAAATTACTATATTCTGATAGTTAAAATTAGGATTCTCATAAGTTATGTAACATCTTGAGGATGTTTTCTTGGCGCCTACATTAACTATAAAATATAGATATGAACTTCTCTTTTCATAGGAATCTGTATTATTGACTGGCTATGGACATGAAGGCCAAGTGAAAGGTATCTCTCTGATACAGTGTAGGAGAAACAAATAGGTAGTGGTGACTATAAAAACGCATTCTACATTTTAAAAAGACTCATATATGCAGTTTCATTTCTGTATCTCTTCTTCCAGGTTAAATTTTTAAGAATTCCTGTGGCAATTGAATAAAAGGATGCCATAATAGCAAAAAACTTCTCTAAATGAATGCAGGACATGTTCATCCTTACATGTGCAGGTGACAGATTCATGCTCATAGAGGCAGACGCAAGCATGTTACAAAAACAATGATCATAAGCATGTAGCAGTTGCAAAGAAAACACATATCATCTTTGCATATTTTAAGTGTATTACATCTAGATTTTGTAGCAATATGCATATATCCTTGATGAATTAGAGGTTTATGGATCTTATAATCAAAATTAGCTAGTTTATTTTTCTTATCCGCAGGTAGATTAAGTTGTTGCTTGTGTTTTTTGGTTTTGGGATTGGGTTTTTTTGGGGGGTGATGGAATTTCCTCCTCAGATTTATTTCTCACTTTTTTTTTTCCCACATTTATATATTATTTTTTATATATTATATATTTCTATTATGATTCTATTATTATATATATATGTTCAAGCATTAACAATGCTTGAAGAGCTCACTGAGAGCACTAAGATCTTCTGAGTACAAACTTTTTTTTTGAAGGAGTAACCCTGTGCACCAGTATAGGTTGGGGGCCAGCCTGCTGGAAATCAGCTCTGCACAGAAGGACCTGGGGGTCCTGGTGGACAACAATCTGCTCCTGGAGAGGGTCTAGTACAAGGCAAGAAAGATGATTAGGGACTGGAGCATCTCTTTTATGATGAAAGGCTGAAAGAGATCAGCCTGTTCAGCCTCAATTTAAAGGGGATCTCATCAAGCGCATAAATACTTGAAGAGAGGGTTTCAAGAGGATGGATTCAGGCTCTTCTCAGTGGCACCAGGCAATAGGACAGGATGCAATGGGTAGAAATTGATGCACATCTGAAGAGAAGGAAGAACTTCTTTACTATGTAAGTGACTGAGCACTGGAACAGATTACCCAGAGAGATTGTGGATTGTCTCTCACTGGAGATGTTCAAGAACTTTCTGAACACAATCCTGTGCTTTGTGCTCTGGGATGACCTTATTTGAGCAGGGAGCTTAGACCAGATGACCCACTGCTGTTCCTTCCACCCCCAACCCATTCTGTGATTCTGTGTTTTTAATCCATTTCCACATGAACATCTAACTTCCCCTGTTCCAGTTTCTCCTACTTTGTACTTACTGTGTCTTAAAACCATAGGGGAAAATTCTGTTAGATTGAACTTTACATCTGTAGAATCCTGATGATTGCAAGGAAGATAATTTTATCATAAATCATACAGGTTCAGCCATTTTATTTGAGCACAATATGTGTCATGAAAAATTGTTTTGACAATAGTTGATGTTAAAAGCATAATCTGCTTTTTTGATCCTTTAGCCTGCATCTAGTCTATATGCAGATACTGAAATATAGAGTTCCTCCCCAGAAAAAAAAAAAAAAGGATCTGACCCAATTTATTACTTTATTCAAGTCACTGAGAAATCTATTTAAGCAATTTTAAACTTCACCTTTACATCCAGGATACCAGGGTTAGACTAAAAGAGAAAACTACCAGTGTTTTTCTTGATTTTTTTCGGTTTCTTCTAGTCTTTAAAATTCAATCTTCTTCTATTCATTAAAATTACATCTATAACACATGCCCTTGTTATTCACATCTTCTAATATTATTCACAACACCCACCCAATTACCCATACTTAGCAAATCTAAATGAAATCAATATCTATCAAATGGAATCATGTTCTTCCTGCACTTTATTTCTAAGTCTTAATCAAATTACTTTTATTCCTCCTGTAAGAGCAACATTATTATGCACTTTCAGTACCGTTATTAACAATAGTTCTAAACCTACAGAAATTTCTTCCTACATGTGCATCTAAAAATGTTTTTAGTAAGCTCAGATTATTCAAGTTTCACCTAAGCCCACTTCTTCATACTAAAGCAGATAGCTGATGCCCCATGGAGGTAAACTGATGAACCTCTATCTATAGACCTGATCTATCCTGTTTCTGTGCTTTTTACAAAGAGATTTATTTCATGTGAATGAGCACTGTTACTGCGCTTGCAAGAATCATCAGGAAAAAGAACCTTTTATGCTCTCTGCTGCGTAATTGTCCCAGGTGATCTCAAAAGATAGAGGGTGAAAGAATCAGTGCCCTAATCTTGCAGGATCTCTGCCAGCTTGTGCTGTGTTTTATGCTCAGTAGCACACCTCCTAGTCTAGCCAACCTGCATCGTCGGGATGGCTTTATTGCCAGAGAATTGTCTGGAACCACTTGCTTTGCTTTCGCTCATCACACCATCCAAATGGACACATCTGTTAGAAGCAGGATTTCCCCCAATAATTGTTACAATTAATCTTATGCTTCATTTATCTGCCTAAAATTTCCATTTACCAATTTGACATTCTTAATGACTGTATGACACAAAAATATTCAGATATATTGTCTTCCTCTCTTATTTTTATTAGCCTCTCTTAACTGATATTTCACTTCCTACAAAACAGAAAATAGGAACATACTGTTTCCAAGTAGGTGATGGTTACATGGAAACAGCTTATCACCAAAAAAAAACTCTCAAAAGGCCTTGCTGTGGAAAGGACACAAATGTGAATAAATGTGAAAAGAGAAGGGGAACTTATAGATTCACTTCTGATACATTTGCACATGCAGCAGTCATTTAAATGAGAAAAATTTCCTTCTTATTCCTGCCTACAAAGCAATATATAAAGGTGAGTAGTTAATTTATTGAAAACTTTTTTACTGGTCTTATTTTGTGGTCAAATGTGAAATACAGAATGCATAGAAGGATAAAATAGATGGAATAGACTTGACTGTTAAGGTTCTTAATTCACCAAAGCAATTGAGGTTATGTTTACTTTAATTTCAGAGGAGAAAAAAAATCATATGGATGGTAAGAATTAAGCTTTCTAAGGCAAAGGGTATATAAAAGCAATAATAAGGTTATTATTGCTTTTATACATGTATAACTGACAAACAATTTGGGCTCAAGAAACTGAGGTTATGCTCTCTGGTGATTTTATTTTAGGACATTCTAATTATTCATCTGTTCATTATTGAACAACTATCAAGAAACTTGGGTTCCTGACTCTATCAGTTTACAGCTGGAAGAATAATTTTTTGCTTGGCTCTAGGATTACAAGAAAATTTGGGCTGATAGGGATATCTCTTGGGGAGGTCTGCAGTGTCAGAACAAGCTCAGTCATAGGGTCAGGGCAGACTACTCAGGGCCTTGCACAATCAGGATTTTGGAACCACCCACTGTCATAGACAGCGAGCCTTCCCTGGCCTTTGCTCCCTGGATAGGCTACCTCTGTAGGGAAAAGATTTCTCCTTACCTCCAGCCTGAATTTATTTTTGTTTCAGCTTGTGGTGCTGCCGTTCACACACCACTGTGAAGAACCAGCTTGCATGCTCTGTGCCTGTAAGAATGCACTCCCACACCTGAGAGGGTGCTTCTGTATAAGGAAAAAAGTTTCAGCTTACCTTGGAACATGTAAGGAAGTTAAACTAGAACTTTCCATGGCCTTCTCATTGTAATTGGCCTAGAGCCAGCACAGAAGCACAGATTGGACTTTAGAAGTGTACCTCAAAGCCTGTTACCAATTTCATTGGGGAGGGTCCCAAATAGCCCACTGTCTTGGGTTATGGAACCAAAAAAAAAAGTGTATTCTATTTCATCTGTTGAAAGCAGGTGGGGAAATGTAGTTCTTTTTTTTTGTCTCTTGTAACTATGGGGGGAGGGCGGCTGGATGTTTTCTGATAATGGCCCAGCTGTTAAAACCGGGTGGGGTAGTGTTCCTTATCTCTTTCATCCCTCATTCTCTCCCCACGGGGATATTGGCTGATAATGGCCCATTAAGGCTCACCAATCACATGACACATTCCATCATCCCATTGTGAGATGCTCCAGCCAGTGTTGGGGGGAGCCCAGACTTCCTACCTGGATAAAAGGGAGCCTGAAACCCCCAGAGAGTCAGTCCT
>VZUI01003924.1:0-12235 GCA_013401135.1 Cettia cetti
CTGGTTCTGCGTGGTATCGTAGCTATAATTGTTATTGTTTGTTTGCATTGTTAGAAATACTAGTAAAGAACTGTTATTCCTATCCCATAACTCTGCCTGAAAGCCCCTTTAATTTCTTAAATTATAATAATTCGGAGGGAGGGGATTTGGATTCCACATTTCCTAAGGAGGTCCTGCCCCTCCTTAGCAGATACCTGTCTTTCAAACCAAGACAAGCAGTCAAAAAGCTCTATTATGAAAGTACATTTTTTATGATGTAACATAAATTTGCTTTCCATTTGTGTACACTGCTCCATCTACAGCTAGAATGCTCAGATGACAATTAAAATTAAAAAATAAAAAGTCTTCAGGAAACATCTATTCCCTTGATGAAAATACTGGCAAACCAGGGAACATAAGTGTGATTACTGTTGGGTTGTATATGCCTTAAAATTTATTACATTATGTTTAAAAACTTACATTTTTCTTCCCAGTTTAATGTGATACCTTTTTTGGAAAAAGATATAACTGAAGAACCAGGAAAAAAAAAATGCTTATCATTAATTTTGAAGGGTTGAGCTTTGATGTTATCTTTCCATTATCTTTATTTTAAAAAGCACCAAAAAACCCTCTCAACAAAATAATTTAACTATGCTCTTGTGAATTGAAACATGTTTTGGTATGAAATGCACCCTGGTGAAACTTACTGCTAAAGCAAGCTACCCAATGCTTTTCTCCTAAGAACACATAACATTGCACCCTGGAAATAAAATTTTTAAAAAAACCCAAGTTTTTCGGTGGCTTTCCTTTGGGAGATTGCTGTTAAGATGCCATGCTTGTGACCTAGATGGACAAATGGCATTCAAAGAAAATGATTTTTAGAAAGAATTCATTGCTGTAAGTGTACCAGCAAATGCTTGCGAAGAAATCACTACTAGGACATTTTATTGCACAGGCTTAGAGAGTGGTGTGTACAGCATTAACATCGCAGAAAATTCCATTGTCTGTCAGGGCAATAGAGCCCCATATGCAAACGCCAGCAGAAATGTTTGGAAAAATTCATCCAAGTTCAGGAGAGTTAAGAACCACTATGGAGGTGTGCAGTGGAACTTGAAGGAGAAACTGAAGTCAATTAACTTCAACAGAGAGCAGATGGGAGCTCCTGATCAGACCTCTGGTAGAAGACTTTTAAAGTAAAGACATCAGTGCAGACTCCTAGTTTTCAATGTCAGTCATTGATAGTGGATGTCAGCAGTGGACCTGAAAAAATCTGAAAAGAGTTAAAGAACTGATAGTAAGAGTAATATATCAATTTTTCCTGCTCTAATTTTGAGTGCCATGCTCAAAAATCTAGAATTTTTGAGTGAGTGAACCTGAGTCATCTTCAAGAAATGAAATGTTGATTTGATTCTGTAAAAGCACGCTGAGACCTTAAAACATGGGTTTGTTGCCAAAAATGGAGATGGGCCAAGCACAACCTCTTATGCTCAGAGAAAGCCCCAAGTTCAGGAGAACTTTCTACTCTCTGCTCTTGTTAGGCTTTCACATAATAGGAAATTGCTTGATTCGCTTCAGGTTATTCTGTCTGGAAGCCATAGTTAAGCAAATCAGGAGATTTCAAAACCTGAAGTTTAAACTTTAAACCAGTTTAACACTGGTCCTGTTTTATTTTTGTAGAACCTCACCAAACTCACTAGTATGAGAGGTAACTTGTGGTTTTACAGCAGCAACCCAGTTCTTCGAGCATCCTTTTACCTTTGAAATATCTAAATTCCCTAAGGGTTCTTACTGATGTCTTCCTGCCCTATTCTATAAAGGATTGTTATGTCTTTGGTGCTAACTGTGTTATCAACCAGTTCAAAAATAGTCTCCTCAGTTAAAATTAATGAAAAATACGATGGCATTTTAAAGGAAAGATGCGAGTGTTCAAATATCTGCCCTCTGACCTGCTCAGCATCACAGCTTTTTCTGTACCTACACAAGAAGTTCTTTTTACTTCTGATTCCTGCTGTTATCCTGCATAATTTCAGTCCCTGATACTTTATTAAATTTTCAGCCTTGCTTTTGGTACTTATTTTTCACATTCTGCATACTTCTTTCTTTTATTTAAGGCACTAAAAAATATAAAATTAAATCAGGTTGATTCAGTTGTTGCACTCTGCCAATGGATGCACTGTAAATGCACACGAGTGCTGGCACTCTTTCTTTGAGAAACCACTCCTTTGCTTCCTTTAAAACCCAAGGGACTTTTGCATGGCAGCACTTTGTACTTACTCATGCCTGCCCATTCTGTAATGTATCGTTCTTCTGAAAACTGGTGTCAGTGGTGAGCTCTCTTCTAAGAATATGCCCCCATGCTAGCCTCAGCTTCGTTGAAAATGAGGCGTTGAAAAGGAGACTCTTTTCTTGTGTTGGATCTGTCAGCTACTGTTTAAGCATAAAGCAGCATGCTGAGCACTCTTCAGTGTGAAAAGGCTTTTAAATACAACTCTGAAAACAGAAGAGATGAATCATTGAGTGCATTGAAGTTGAAGATAAGACTTTTTTTCCCATGTCCCTGGTTTAAAAGAGTGAAGCTAAATAAATGGAAGAGAATGGCAAATTTTAGATCTTCAATAAAATCTGTAATTTCCTGCCTGACACTGCAAGAGACAGATAAGGAATACTCTGACTCCCCACTGCTCAGGAAATCGCACTTTGGGAAAAGGCGAGAATATGAGAAGAGCTGAGGTCTGAACATTTGCATCAGAATAGGGAGGTCAATCTGTAGAAAATGTTCTCCAGCAAATAAATTCTGCAGCCTTATGCTGCTTGGGAAATGCTACTTTCAGGATAGTAGCAAGAATCTTGACGTGTGCTTGACAGAGAAAAATACTTAATGGTTTAGCACATAAATCACCTTTTGTACCAGGGCAGAAGAGAAGTGCTGCAAATGACAGGGCATGGTTTTATTGGATATGCTCTTATGTTGTACGAGCTCTGAATACCTGAAATTTGTTTAAAACATTGAGAGAAAATAATTAGTTAGCTAAAAAATATAAGTTCTAGTGTTAAAATCCCTAGTGGTGCTTACTTGAATAAAAGGAGCCAGAGGCAAGGATTAGTGATACACACACACAGCAAGGACAAAGAAATGCTGATTCCTTGCTTTCTCATATACAATTACTGGTGAAATAAAGACAAATATAGCTAATAATAGCCTTGAACCACTAATTTAATTTTAAAAAGAAATTAATCTTTAGGTAATGATATCAAATGTTGTTTACTGTCCATGTCCCAGGAATAGAGAGGAATGGGATTGTCTCGCCTCCTCAAATGTTTTTGTATTGTACTGCACAGCCTTCAGGTCTATCTCCAGCCTTTCAAAGTTTGGTTTAGTTGGTTGCTGGCTTCTCCTTTCTTTCCCTCCTGCTTTATAAAATATTATAGTGAGAAAAAGGGTAGAGGGTAAGTTTTGACAGCCACAGCACTCAGTCTTACCAGTCCAGCCAAAACGAGCAGTGAAATGAGCAGTGCATGCCCTCCTGCTAAACTCTTTGTGGCTGTTTCCTTTGGGTAATATGATGATATCTCTCCATATCAGTCCTGGTTGTTTCAGCCGTGAGGAAAGAACTATACATAATAGAAGAATGGTGGAATATACTACTTGAGGAATTCCTAGGTCCTTTGTGTATTAATTATGAATAATTGGTAATTTATCCTCCTTGCCCTAAGGGAACTTTCATGTCTTTGTTCAAAGAGCATGCAGCAGACCTTAACAGCCTCTTCTATGGTTGCCACATATGCCATAGCAGCTTGGAGGCACAAGGCATATAATATTTTTTCCTAATATAAATGAAATGAAAATTCATCAGGATCAGCCTGCTGTTATCACCATGGCATCTTCTAGCCTGGAAGGATGGGTTCCCAAATGGGACAGGAGCCTGACTAACTAGCCTACCTTTAAAATCCAGAGCCTTTTTTACTTTAGGTAGGTTTTGCATAGATACAGTTCTTGGAGCTAACCATAGTCAGGATAATACAAAAAAAAAATAAGACACATATGCTTTTTTTTTTTTTAATCATCAGAGAAATTAATCCATATTTGTCTTATGATCATATGAAATTTCAGAAACTTACCCATGAGAAAATTTCTTATAGAAACTTGTGGCATGAGACTGTAAATCTGTACATTTTCTGCACTCTTACCTCAAGGTCACAATCTAAATTGATAAACAATCCTGAGTTCTGGATATTTTCTGCAATTTGTTACATGCTGGTGCTTATCAGTGTTGCAAATGACAGTTCCCCAACAAGCAAATCTTTACGTTGCAAACATTGCATAAAACACAGGTAGCTAGGCAAGAAGTGGGATTGTGCAAAGCAAATTTGTCAGACTTCATGCTTTATGTCATTGCCCTGAGAATGTTGAGTCGCTAAATGCATATGAGTCACAAATTGAATTTCATAGTTTCTCTCTCACTATATCCACTTTTAACTGTAAAATACATTCAGCTGGTAAACTATGTTTTAAGCTGCATTTGAATGTGTTTAAGCATAAGAAAATTTTGAACTTTCTTATTTAAAAAAAGTTAAAATGGACATAATTTCAAGCACTTTAGTTCCATAATCACAACAAGCTTAATTCCCACATTAGTGACTTGGAGACATTAGTGACTTGGAGATAGTGCATTTAAATGCAAACCTGTACTTTTACTTCATAGCATCTCTTAAAATATAGCCATTTAAAATCAAAATATTCTGGTGTTGTCTTTATCTTATGTACAAAGTTAACCTTTTATAATTTTTGTTTTAAGACTTCTAGTTTAATTGTCCTAGTTCTATTAGGATAGCTTCCATGCTAAAAATATATATATTCTGCTGAATTTGGGCCACCATGGACTGGGTAACTGAGTAGGGAAAATATGACACAAACTGCTAATTGAATAAGTGAAATGATAGAATGGAAATCAGGGATGATCCTTTTTTCAACTGTGGGGTTCTCTTCAGCCAAGTGAAGGTTTCCAACATTACTAATCAAATCTCCTATTTGTATTATAAGTAAACAATGTTAGTAAAAATTATGATGTATATATTTTTTATCATCTTTTTTTAAAATAGGGCAATGGTTTTCCTGTAGAAATTTATTGAATGGATTTTGTGGTTGATATTTCATGAACATATTTTTTACTCACAGAAATATCATATATTTTAAGTCTAAAAAGTGCTGTCTTTCAATTGCTTTATGTTTTTGGGTTTTTTTTTTAAATTTTTGAATGCAATAATAGAAAGATAAAACAAAAAATCCAACTTTTTCCTTGGGAAATCTCTTATGGCTCTTAGAAGATTTGTTTGTTTGTTTGTGTTTTCCCTCAAAATTCATGATTCTCTGAACAAAACACTTTATACAAATTAGTGATTACTTTTGACAAAGATACAATTATTTTGGAAAAACTTCTGCTATCAAGAGATATCTACTCTTTGCACAATGTATTGCAGCTATATAGGCCAGAAATTAGCTGGTAAAAGATAATTTTTCAAAACTGATAGCATTTTCAGCAAATAAATCAGAAAGCAAGTAGAGAAGCTGCTTCTTTTAAAATATTTTTCTAATAAAAGGTATAAAATAAAACAGTGTAATAATAACTTGGTCCTGCAGACATTATGTGATGGCTTGAACTATAGTGAAATGCTGCCAGAAACAATCTGACTGCAACCACAGTGTGTTTTCACAAGGTGGCACAACTACTCTACATATTGTGCATATGTATTTTCTTCAACCAACATCTAATAGGGCTCCCAGTGTAGCTATAAAAAAACCTACCTGTATACAAATCAAGAAAGCATAAGAAACGTCTCAGGCATGAACAAGATCTCAGGCCCATTCCAAGGCTTGTTGAAATCAATAAGCAGCTTCCTAATGCCTTTGATAGGAATTTAATTTTTTATCCATGGCATGCTTAAACTCTCCTGCCAGGCTTTCTAATCCTGTGTGTGATTAGCTACAGCAGACAACATATTAAACTTCTGAGGAAGAATAATCTTATAATACTTAGTTCTCGTCTGGCTTTTTAGAAATTTTAGTATGATTACTAATACACTCATATAGTACTAAGAACAAGAAGCTGACACATCCATAATCCTACCAAATTCAATGGGACAGCTTCTTCATACATTCAGAACACTGACAGATGGAAAGAGCAGATTCTAATTAAAATTCTTGATATTTTGCTCTTAATGTTAAGTATAATTCTTTATATTCTTCATTCAGACTTTGGAAATTTTCTCTAGGATCAAGAGGGAAAAGTGACATAATTTACTAAAGAATTTTTTTTTCCTGGTTTTACATAACAACTGCAAAATAATGTTATTGTAAAGTTTAATGAGTATCATTATTTGTCCTTCATCCAGACATTCCAAGTTACAGACTAGAAGGATATTCCATTAGGTGATTTTGATGTCAAATCTGAGTAAAAGTCATATTTGAGTAAAATTCCTACTTGGAATTTTAAGTCTTGGGAAAAATGTTGTTTTCAGCTTGTTTATAACCTCTTCAACAGTTCTTAAAATAGGATTACATAAATGAGTGAAACCAACAGCCTGGGATCAGACTTCTGACCATACCCTTCTCTCCTTCTAGTTTTTCCTTTTAAAATGTCACATGGTTCATTGACACTGGATGTTGGAAGAGGGGATGTGTATGTGTTTTTTGTCACTTTTGTTTTGATTGGTTTATAATGAAATATAACTATTCAGTTCTTCCTCTGGGAGCAATAGCTGTTCACATCTGCAGACATCCTGCTATTTCCTTTCCAGAGGACTTTCTTTCAAATGGCAACTTTGATGACTTTCTTTTAATACTTTCATCTCTCATTAAAGCAGTAGGTAATAATGTATGACAAAAGGGATTAGATAAATCTGTTTAAACCACTTGAGACTAGGCCTTCATTGTAGTCCATGGCTAGGGGGGTTCCTGAGAAAGAAGAGAGTATATGGTGCTGTCTACCACTTAGAAGCTTTTAGTGTATCTCGTACAGAGGTGAGAGCTATGTATGGAGGCCTTCTATTTATAAAAGAGAGTGATTTTGTCTCATTTCTCTTTTAAGAAGAGAGGGAAAACAACTACAAAGTACAGACAAGAAAAACAGTTTGAAATAGCAGTAAAATAAAGCAGGTCAAATAAATTTTCATATGAATTGCCCACATAAACTTTTGTTTTATAATATTTTTTCATAAATAAAGAGAAAATGTTAAATCTAAACGAATTTTCAGATTTTCCAGCATAGTCTATCATATTATTTAAATTTTGTTTTTATTTAATTTGAGTATGAAGCTCCACACTTTAATTAAATTGCAGATGGTGTCGTTTGTTCATTTTCTCCAAATGAAAGGCAGGTCTAGTAATAGTTGAGGTTGCAAAATCATCTTGAATCTAAAATTTTAATTACTGATGGCTTTTCAGAACTACAAATCATTCTAGCAGATACAAAGGTATTGTTGTTAGTAATACCTGTTGCACTTCACTGATCTCGGTCTGGAACAGGACTGAGCACCAGAAATTACTCTGTGGACAGTAGTGAAGGAGCAAGATACTGCAGTTGGCCTTCTGCTGCACTAGCTGTAATTTCTCTGCAGGGAAATTCTGGTAAAACTGTGTTGGGGGTTAGGTTTATTCCTTCAGTTTCTTTCTCTCATGGAATTTGTCCCATCTGTTGCTAAGAAACAATAACTACCGATATTTGAGAGAAAAAAGCGTGGCTAGGAGAAGGAAGGGTAAGGGTGCAGCTGGCTACTCTCTTTACCTGGGTAGTTTTCTCTTTGGAAGGGTAAAGATACCACGGTGAGGGGCTGGGCTCGGCTCCTCTCCCTCTCCCCACGCCGGCAGCGAGGGGCAGAGAGGCTGCGGTCACTCTAGGGAGAATTCGCCACCTGCAAGGCTGCGTCCCCTGCTGCCTTCTTCCACCGTGAGTGAGCTCTGCTCGTGGGAGCGGCCGATGCACTGGGACCTCACTGACAGCCTGCCTCGCTAAAAAAAGGACTCTTTCACCAACTGCTCGGGTGCCTCAGGGGCATCCCCGGATCCCCGAGCCTCTCCCCACTCAGTGCTTCCTGTGGCACTGGCAGTTGGATTCACTTCCCAAATGCTGCTTCACAGGAGGCAGGAAAAGGGTTTGCATGAGATATTTAGCCTTAACTCCCCCTTACCAATTTCAGTTTGAAAACCCAGGAAGTCTGATATTCTTTAAATAAATAGCGCCTGCCTTGTATAAACAGAGATACTGAGCTATGGTGATCAAGGGTTTCCACCGGTACAGGGGGGACGCTGCCAGCTGGGAAGTCACCTTCCCTGGTCCCACCAAAACCCACCTTCTGCCAGGGAGATTGGCAAGAAGGGGAAAAAAGTCAAACAATTTCCTCAGAGGTGCTTTGTTCTTCTGGTACTTTTTGTTGTCGCTGCCGTTGTTGTTTTTTTGCCTTGCTACATTTATGTGCTAGTAAAGAACTGTCATTCCTTTATTCCTTTTCCCATATCTGTCTGAAAGCCCCTAATTTCAAAGTTACAATAATTCAAAGGGGTTTTTTGTTTGTTTGGGTTTTTTTTCTTCTCCAAGGGAGGTTCCCACCTTCCTTGGCAGACACCTGTTTTTCAAGCCAAGACAGACCATAATGATATAGGGAGCTGATCTCTCTTGAAAGAAAGGGGCATATTTGTCCAAGATCTGGCTGGGTGCAGTGCCCAGTAAAATAAATAGAAAGGGCTTTAACCATATTCAGTTGGATGTCTGTGAGGGTTAATAGATTGGACATATATTCCAAAATAAAATGGTATATAGAAATGCAAATGTTTATACAGCCAGATGTTGCAATAATGCAAACATAATGCAAAAATACCAAAGTCAGTCATAAACCCGGAGGAGTTTTGGAACATAAGAATAAAGACTAAAGACTATTTATTTGTTAAGATACCATTAATGCGTATGATTACCCAGGTGTATCAATGAATATGCCTACAAAAATATTATAGGATGGTTGGCAGTTACAACTACTGCTCTAAATTATGTCTATATGCCTCCCTAATGAAACCAAATGCCCAAGGTGAATTTCAAGCTTAAGAGTTTCTCAAAGTTTGCTCTACAAAGACAACTGATAGATATTTACTTATCTTTTGCAGGTGGCTGTGCTGATACGGGCTGGTTTTGTGGGGTGGACACATTATTTTCCATCACTTAGAGCCAAATGCTCTAAGTTTTTTTTTTTTTTTTTTTTAATGTCACACACCTAAAAAGCTTACTTTTCTTTTAAAGAATAGTAAAAAAACTGTGAAAAAAGTTTTGGTTTGGATTTGAACACTGCCACCCTACTACATATTTTTCAGATTTGCTTGATTAATGATAAAAATAACTCCAGTCCTTTCAATAATTAATACATTTGAGTCCTAAATTTCTCCTTTCTTGCATCAAGCATATCCACTTGCCACCACTTTTTTGAGGCTTTTATTTTTGGTTTTGAAAATGGCATTCACCACCAATATTCTTTCTTAGAGGAACACTTAAACAGCGGCTAGGTTCATTCAGTGCTTTCCACCTATGGCTGTTATCAACATAATATATATGGGGGTTTAGATACCCTTTACATGGTTTTTGAAGGCATTCTGAACACAGGTACAGGACTGTAATTGTTAACCACTAGATGCCACCATTGCTCCTATAAAAGTGGCCGTCTGTGTTTGTGTCCATTAAATCTTACAAACCTTCAACAGATTTCTCTGCAGTGTATCAAAATAGTGGAATAGTGTTGAACTAAAAATATCAATGCAGATAGACACACACCTTATATTCAAATTATTCATAGATTATTTTGATAATACACAACACCTTGGGCTCCATTTTCAACTCGGAAGTGTATAAAGGGCTTTATAGTCACCTCTCATGGGTTTATTTGCTCTTTTTGTGACAAAAATAGGAGCTGTCAGATCTGAGGAGCTGGTGCAGCTGACACTGACTGGAGTAATTTCAGTATATGCATAAGCAAGGAAAGTGCCTTAGTGTCATGTACCTCTGCAACCCCAGAACAGTAAGTTGTCTGAAAATTTAGGACACCATTGTGATGGGGCTGTGTAGGTGTCAAGGAGCCCTAACTACTGGTGGTTGTACTGCACACGATTCACCACGGCCCAGCGACTCCCAACTGTTTGCAAGGAGCTAGAGGGAAAGGATGGGAGATAGTATTTTAAAATACAAGGCTCATACAGAAAGCTGAGACATTCATAACACTGGTAATTCCTAATGCCATTGTAAAGCTTTTCTGAAGGACATCCTTTCCACTTAGCTTGGAAAAGACAGAGACAGAATCTGCTGCTACCTTGTTGCTCACACAACATCTCCAGCAGTGTTGGTAAATCCAGCACAACCCTTGGGCTGTTTTTACTGGTGACAGCTAAAGTGAATGCCTAGTGCCTTACTGATTGATGTTATAAACGTGCCAGCCTGTGTGCACATGGGGCGGAAATCAACGACAGACAGGACACTCAGTGCTGGGGAAGCCATAGGGTATGTTTCCTGAGCCTGATGCTTCCACATCTTAAAAACACAAAGAGCATACAGCCTGCTCACTGCATGTGGTGGAGTCACATGGAAAAACTGCAAATTACTTCAGTAAGTGACCTCTTCGCAGCTAAAAGACTATGCAGAGTAGACTTGCTTTGCTAGGTGGGTAAAGCGGTATCTGCCTTTTTCCAAAACGGCTTGAAAATTTTCTCTCACTATTTGCATACTTTTGCTAACATCACAGAACACCAGCCTCCATACTTCTCCTCCCACCTTGACATGTCTGACAATTGATAAAATCACAAGAAGTGATAGACAATGCCAAAGATTACCCACAAAAATGGGTGGTTTTGCTGAAAACTATTAAATACATGCTTCTGGATCTGTTGTATTGATGTATTTCAGTGAAAAGATGAACGTGAGGGCCAATTTATGGCTGTTGTTGGAGATAAAGATCTTGCGCAAATAAATAAGGGATGCATATAAATACGGAAGATATGCAGGCAACCTTAAACTTCAGAATTAAAACCGTCCTTGTAGGCACAGTGTCCTGAACGTTTAATTCTTGCTGTCAGTCATCCTGGACTGTGGACATTGCCGTTACCAAGAGGTTGCCCAGAGGTCAGGAAGATAAGGAAGCAGGGCGTCCAGGATCTTGGAGCTCACGAGAACCAAAGCAATATTAACAATACCAATAATACTAACATTACTAATACTACCTATACAGTCAGGCCGTGGGAATCCACGCCACAGGAAAAGGCACTCTTAGCTGGGGAATTGTTGACTATCGGGGGCAGACAGCAGAGGCCAGAGCGGGGAGAGCGGAGAGGGCTTCTTTCCTCCCAGCACGACACCCCGGACATGCCTTCCACAACCACCCTTCTGGAGCAGACGACCGGTCCGAACGATTCTGTCCGGCGCCCCGTGGCCGCCCTCGGACGGTGCGGAGCAGCGGCAGCTGATGAGACCCCGACCTCGCCCGCTGCGACAGCAGGTCGGGACTCACCGCGGGATCCAGAAATAAGCGAGGCTGCCGGCGGGCGGCCCCGGTCCCGGCCCCGGCCCCGCCCCCGCCCCAGCGGGCAGAAGGGTCGCCGGCGGACGGCGGGGTCGGTCCGGGTGCCGAGGCCGCGGCGCGGGGGATCCGCGAGAGGCATCTAAAAAAAATCGTTTCCTTCCGGAGCGGCGGCGGCCGCCGCCACTTCTCCGGCGCAGCTCGGGCGGCAGCGGCGCCCTCCGGGGTGAGGCGCTCGGCAGCCGCGGAGGAAGGCGGCGGGCGCTGCGCGGGGGCCGGGGCGGAGGAGGCTGAGCGGTGGGAGGGGCAGGGAGGGACCAGCCGCGGTGGGGACTAGGTGCCAGCGGAGCGGAGGCGCCGCCGCTTGCGCTCCGCCGCCCTCCCGCCCGCAGAAGTTTGACTCGGGAGCAGTGCAGCCGCCCGCGCCGCCGCGGCGGGGCAGGGACCCGCAGCGGGAGACGCCGCGCCTGAGGCCGCCGCGGGACGGGGGTCGCCTCCAGCGGGACGCCGGCGGCAGTAGCGCTGCTCCGGGAGCCGCCCCGCCCGCGACATGGCAGCGCGATCCCGGAGACCCTGGCTGAGCGTGGTGCTGGGGCTGGTGCTGGGTTTCACCGCCGCCTCCTGGCTCATCGCCCCTAGAGTGGCCGAGCTCAGCGAGAAGAAGCGGCGTGGCGCCAGCCTCTGCTCCTACTACCGGGGGGCGGCGGGGCCGGGG
>VZUI01003925.1:0-34167 GCA_013401135.1 Cettia cetti
TAATAATAATAATAATAATAATAATAATAATAATAATAATAATAATAATAATAATAATAATAATAATAATAATAATAGGCGGAGGAGACGGGGGTAGATATCCAGCATTTTCTTCTCTGCGACTTTTGCCTCACAGAACAAAATGAAATATGGAAATAAGTAAATCTGCCACCCAGACTTGATTCTGCACTTCGAGACGGGGTGGGAGGAATTTATTAGTTCGCTACGTGGTAAAGACATTTTAAGTTTCCATGATATTAACGGTAGTATTTTTGGCAAACTGTCTGGGTCTATATATGTACCAAAAAATCCCCCTCAAAATCCCCCCTTTTTTATGACTTTCCTAAGTAAACCGTGAATTTCAGGCTTCCATGTAGGCTCTAAGCCCCCTCACCTGCATGACGGGAAGGACAGCTGCTACTTTTAATTTGAAAAACAGGTTATTTTGTAGGAGAAAAAAATGGAAACAAAAACCTAACCAAACAACAAAACAAAAAATGGAACGATCAGCGTATAATGTTGGAAGAAAATTGTGGTTTTCTCATTTTATTTAGAAACACATATAATTTCTCTGTCCGGGGCACTGAGCACACACCACTCCATCCCCATCCCCTTCCACACAGAATAATGTGTTTGCATCTGCACAGAAATCGTGGTTATTTCCTCCAGAACAACTAAAATCAAAGCCAAGCTGGTTATGTTTTAAACAGTTAATGCATTAACTCCCTCCCTCTCTCTCCTTGTTTTTTTTGTGAGGTTTTTTTGTTTGTTTGTTTGTTTGTTTGGTCGTTTGGCTTTTTTTTTTTTTTTGGTGAATTTTGGGAATTTTGTAACACCTCTTGGCAGAATAGTAAACTGTGTTATAGAAGTGAAAATTTAATTTTAGGCTGAATAATGAGAAATAAAGCTCCATCTTTGGAAGATGGACAAGGAAGAAAACTCAGAACACAGACAAACCTCCTAACCCGTGGATCTATAGCAAATACAGTGCAAGACATTTCTACTTGCCTCAAATTATAATGGCAACAAGGTCTTAAAATAGCTGCTTAACTAAATCAAGGCTACTTTGCTGCTTGGTTTTGTTTTGGATTGTTTTGGGGTTCTCCCCCCTCCCACCTCTCTCTCTCTCTTTTTTTTTTCTCCTTTTTTTTTTTTTTTTTTTTTTTTTTTTTTTTGGTATGGGGCATCTTTTGGGGGTTTGAAATGTTCCAGACATTGTCCAGTACTTTGTCCCCGACGCCAACCGCATTCGTGTGAGACCGAAAGGGGATTAACTTGTGAACTTTTAAAAATCAGAACTTAAATGAGAGGCAAATCTAGGCCACAGCTCATTGTGGGAACCGTTTCTTAAGCAATTAAAGCGAGAAGAAATTCCTCGCAGCCTTTTTCCTTAAAGCAGCTTTCTGAAGGATTTAAGGAGGACTAGTGTCCGGTCCATCAAGAAAGATTTAAACTGCACAGTGATATAGAAAATCTCCACTTGCTCTTATTTAAAGGGGCACTATCACCATTTCCATAAGACCCTTGACATTGTTTCTTTAATCTTGTTTATAAACTTAAACAGATTTAAAAAGTTTTTTTTTCTCTTCTCTGCCTCCTTTTTTTTTTTCTTTTTCATGAATTCATTGAAAATATATTTGATGCAGTATTTGAAAAGAGACCAAAACAGGCTCACAGTTGGCTCACAGTTAAGGATTTTCTGTTACTAAAAAGTCTCAAGCCACAGCTTGCTACATTTCTCCTTTTGCTCTTGGAGGTTTGGAGGAAAGTGAGATTAGTGGGAAGAGGAATTTATATTTTTTTTCCTCTGGGGTCAAGTATGCAATAAAAGTTTCTTTCTCCCCAAATTAAGAGGACACAAAGCACCTTTTCCCCCTGAAATCGACTCAAACCTTCATGCAATATTTGTGGTTTAGCACATTTTCCTTTGGCTGAGGGTAGAATTATATTCTAAGCAACCTCCTGCAATGTCAGGTTTCTTTCTTTTATTCCTTCCTTTCTCTTTCTTTGCCCCAGTAGTGCTCCCTCCTTAAGTCCTGACTGTTGGGACTGGGTCCTACCCATATTTAGAGGTCAGCCAGTATTTCTTACAGTTTTTCTAATTTGAGCTACTTGACAAGGTTTTCTGCACTGCATTCAAAAATAAAATACCTGCTAGCTTCATTCCAGAAAAACCAGTTGTTCCCCCTTAAGTCTTAAAAAGAAGAAGAGGGGGGGGGGAAAAAGAAGTGAACACCTTGGAGTCACCAAGGCTTTTGGTGCTTATAGCTAATTAATAGCCCTAATGATATTTTTCCAAGTCCATGAATACATTATGTTTGCAATCCAAAAAGCGTTAGCCCCATTCAAGGGTACTTCAACATCTGCTCATTTAAGGGCAATTAATCATTTTGATATATGGTTTAAAATTGACTGCTTCCAAGGGACTTTTTTTTTTGACAAGAATAACAAAGCAATTTGCCAGGAGCCATCTTCTGGACATGTTATTAGCAGAGCCTTCATCTTAAAGAGGGTTTAAAAAAAAATCCTCAGATTTAGGTACCTGCTTTAAAGGGAACCCAACACCTTCTCTCTCCTGCCTGCTTTCTTACACTTCCTCCAATTCTTCATCCAGCTCCTCATTCCTCTGTCAAGACTTAGAGAACACTTCCATCTAGACCTAAAGTTTAAACCTTGAGTGCAGAGGCATGTGAGTTTATAATTTTACCCCTCAAGGAGAATGTGAGCTGAATATTGCCAAATACAGAGCAAGCTCATCTCCTCCTCCCATTTCCACTTTCTCTTAATTGTGATAATAACTAGTTTTATGATTTTGAGTAAAAAATGCTTTATATTCCCTCATTGGTCTCAACCTTGTCTCAAATGCAGCCAAGGAAATTTTTTTTTTTTTTTTTTTTTTTTTTTTTTTTTTTTTTTTTTTCAGTTTGTAACTGTAATAAGCCATTCCTTAGTTTAGCCTATTTTTCAAAAAATACCTGTAAGGAATCAAATCTACCAAGAGCATTAGGAGAAAACAGCCAAAAAGATCAATTTTTTCAGCCTGTGGTTCCTGGTAAAAGTGTTAGCTGAGAGAATGTAAAGGGGAAGTCTCTCCCGTGCAGGGAATTTAAAGTATAGTTATGACAGGCAGATCTAGTTATTTATTTATTCAGTGAATCCCAGCTGTGCTCAGAGGCTCCTGCCAAACAGGGAGCCTTTTCCAGCCCAGGAGCTGCAGATGAAGGAGGGCATCCAGGGCAAAAGAGATAAGCAGGAAAGGTGATGAGAAAAGGCAAATAAATAGAGGAGTGTTGTGCCCAGCAGAGGCAGAGTCGGGAGGAGAGGCCTCCCTCAGCCCAGTCCCTGCCCTCCTGGGAGAAATGGATTTCCATCTTCCCTTGGGAACACTGCACTTCTGCTCTGTTCTGTCACAAAGGCACAAGTGTCTCTCCTGTCTTTTCTCAGGCTGCCTGGAAAGAATCAGTGAAATCAAAATTTTGCAATAGGATGTCAGAAGGGTTCCTGTTAAATTTAAAATGTTACTAATTTATTTTCAGTCTTGATGCATCAAAAACTGCCATTTTTTTAACACCTGGGTTGGATTCAGAGCCCTTTATCTGCGGCTTTTTTCTGGTCTGGGGCCATCCAGTGCACAAGCTACTCCTTATCCTCATGCAGCTTTTATTCATCAGTCTGCAGCCAATGAAATGCCATTAGTTGCTTTAAAAAGGTTATATAAATGAGTGGAGGTGATTTTAAAAACATCCCACTTATAGAAGACTTGGGGTTTTATCAGGAATTTGAAGGCACCCTCCAAGTAACTAAGTAGCCTGGAAAAATAACCCAACCAGGAGAGAAATGTGGGCGGCTGGGAGCTGACCCTGCTGCTGTGGAGTGCTGCAGTTGTAGTTTGGGTATGAAACATCTCTTGTTCTTTGAGGATGGAGTGGTGGGGGCAGGTAACATCACCCAGGCCATGTGGGGGACACAGCATGGCTGGGAGGTCGGTCCATCAGCCACCACATGGCCAAAAAGACCTGGTGGCTCCTTGGTTTTGAGATCTCCTGAAAAATGTTCTTCCTCCCCAGTGAGGCTGCAGAAAGGACAATTTAAAGTCTGCAATGACTTAACTTTTGTATTTTGCTGGTTTTCTTTTTATTTCTTACATTTTTCTGTATTTTACAGACAAAAGACAGTGAAACATCTGAAAACAAGCCACTTTTCAGGCAGGCCCACAGATCAAGGGGGCTTGGGCACAGGCTGAAGGTTCAGCCCATCTGCTGCTGCCAGAGGAGGAACTGGGGAAGCCTGATCTGCCCAGTTGTGAAGGGTGAGCAACATGGTGGTGTTTATTTTGGTTTGATTTTTTTTTTTGGTTTGTTTTTTTCTTGTGTTTGCTTCACCCATGGATTAATTTAGGAGAAAATAATCTCTTGGGATTTTACAATGGTCACACTGAAACCTGGTCCAAACATATCCACCCACACAGCTTCACAGACATCCTTTATGGCTGGGATGTGCCTGGAATTTTAATATTCTCCAAACTCATGGGATGCACGGTGGGATGCTGCCTCTCATCTGATGGGTGTTTCCTTGCCAGAAAAGCCTTTCCTTGCTGTCTGAGAGGTGAGGAGCTCTCTGCATGGCCACTGTGCAATGGTTTGTTATTCAGACCCTGATGGGACCTGTGGAAAGAAATGTGAATGTGGAGGAAGGCTGTGATAGGGATGTTACAGCTCCTGGAGTCAGTTCTCCAGCTCCTGGAGGGCTGTAAATGTTATCCAGGCAGAAAAGAAACTCCAGGACGTCACTTAAATTCAGGTTTCCCCATGGGCTTGGCATGGAGAGACTGAGACCCTTCCTGCAAGAGCAGCAAAGGTGCTCAAGTAGCAAGTCAGTTTCTGCTTGGCTTTGCTGTCAGCATCCCATAATTTAGGCAGCTGTCAACAGCTGGGGGGATTTGTTTTGTTTTAAGAGCACAAGATAAATCCATAAGAGGACCTGCATCCTCTGGGAACAGCATGGTGCCCCTGCCTGTGTGGCACAAGTCATGTAAGGAGTTTGAGGCAATGAGGGGGTTTCTGACCCTGATTTTCCTGCACCCTTAAGCCACTGCTGCATCAGCCCTCTGTTCCAGGTCCAGCTCTGCACTGTGGGGTGCTTTGAATCCAGCATCACTGTCTGCTGTGGTTTATCCCCCAGAGAGCTGCTTCTCCTTATCCTCAGGAAAGACATTATTCTTGCAGCTTGGTTGCATCTAAGTGTGCACTCGGGCTCGATTCACACTGAGAGCTGGGTTATCCCAGCTTTCTGTCACTGAAACCAGAGGAGGGCGTTGCCATTGGGACCAAGGATTTGTCCCTCACCAGCAGATCAGCCCCAGAGCTGGATCTCCCTAACCATCTTTTCAGAAAGAAGCCCAAATGTTGATCTCTTGGACATCAGTGCAGGCTCTGGCAGTCCTGGCAGTGAGGCTGGATGCAGCTCAGTGCTGTTTTGCTGGTGTAAACCCCGAGTAATTTATTCAAAAGCGCTGATATTTATCTAGATTTACATCATTTAGCACTAAGTTCAGTCCTTGGGTAACGGATGCTCAAATGCATGACTGCATTTATTTTGTACCTACCTCTGAGCAAAATGACAGATACGTTTCCTGGGGGATAAAATCCATCTCCCAGGCACACAGCCAGGCTGGCGGTGTTTTCTGCAGCAGAAATTTCAAGGACATAAGAGGACTGGGGAAAAGGAACTTTTCCTCCCAGATCAGGAGCATGGCCCAGTGGGCACCTCCACCAGCACTTGTGCACCAGTGACTCCAGCCCTTGTGCTGGGATGTTTGAGCAGCTGGAGGAAGGGTTTCAACCCAATTTCCCTGCACTGGTGCTGGTTTTGGGGCACCAGCCAAGGCCATGCCATCTCCTGTGCCCACCCCACCTCAGTGGGTTTCTCTGAGAGGGTGACAGAGGAGGGGAAAGGAAAATGAGCCCTGCTCAGTTTTGTGTAACACAAGACATGAAACATGCAATATAAACACATTATTAGAAATGATTTGTCATCCCTCTGCCTCTCTCAGCTGCATGTAACTCTATCTCCAGACTATTATAGTATCAAATATATTTTACAAGAGTTTTACCTACAGGTGACTTGCTCTTTATTACTGGATGTAGGCAAAATCAATACTTTAGTAACTAGAAGATCATTTATTTTGCTTTTTGAAACATTTTTCAACAGTGGGAGAGCAGCTAAAGCCTGCGAAGCTATGATTAAGAGCCCCAAACTCTACCTTCCTTTCCTTCCCTGCCTCCTAACCCATTCATTGACTTAAATAGGTAATTTCCAAACAGCCACTGCTCTGGTGCACCTTTTTTTTTTTGTTTGTTTTTTGTGGGTTTTTTTGGTTGGTTTTGGTTTGGATTTTTTTGATTTTTTTTTTTTTTTTTTTTTTTTTTTACCTTGCAGACAGATAATTCTTTAAACATGGATAATTTCAAGGGGGAATCAACTTAATATAAATGTACCTGTCACTGGTTGAAATAGAAGCAGATTCTGGCCTTTCAGTGAGGCCACTTCTGCACTCCCACACTGGGGAAAAATCAAAAATTGCTCAGAACTGATAATGTATTCCTCCAGCTCCACAGCCCTGATGGAGTTCAGTCAGGCCAAATACCCTGGCTGCTTTTATGTGTTTATTTTACCTTCTGATTTGTTTTGAAGGTCATATGATGCAAAGATGATGGAGAGGAAATGCTTGCTGTTTAGGGAGGTTTGTCCCTGAGTCACAGTGCTCTGCTGCTGGCAAGTGCCCCACAAGGAAAGAAAAATTCTACTGGGCTGGTGCAGGCGAGAGAGAGGCTTTTGCCTCTTCTCCCCAGCCACAAAAGCTTTGTTATCCTTCAGGTTTGTGGCTCCTCTTGCAGCTGACAGAACACTTAATCAATAAAGAAATAATCTCAGGCTGCAATGTCCATGTGCTCCAATGCCTGGGACTTGGAGAGAAGAAGTGACATTGCTCTATCCATGGAGGTGAGGGCTGCTTGGATAAAAACTTAGGTGTGCAAGAAACAGGTGAACATCCATTCTCTATATCAGCCTGGGCTTTTATTTCCCTTCTGTGAGCCAAGGAGAAGGGCATTCATTCTCCCATGTAGATGTGGGGAGGAGCAGGCCGGCACCAGCAAGAATGATGAGGAGAACCCTTCCTCCAGGGAACCATCTCTCCAGGCACCTTTCACCCACCCTGGGATGCACTTCCCACACATCCCACCACCTCTGGTCACTCTGCAAACTGCTGGCCCAGCGAGACCCTGTCATGTGGCCACTTTGCTTCACTTTGGTGTCAGCCGGAGCACCCAAGGTCTTGCTCCCATTCTCCCTTCCACCAGCAGGACCAGGACTTTTCTTATGGCAAAGCAAAGGGAAAAGCAAAACACAAGAGATTTTTGCTCATCATCCCTTTGGTTTTAGCAGCACTTCTCAACCAGCCATTTGATATCAAATGAGCAAAGGTGTTTGCTTAACAAAGTACATGTGCACATACTGGTGTACTCACGTTCAAACACGTGCACAAGTGTATAACCCACAGCTTTTAGACTATAACATTTATCATCTGGAATGTCCTTTGATAAAGTCAAAGACCTTCTGAGTCATTTAATTTTCCAGGAAAATCTGATCTAATAGTCTACTTGTGACAAGAGGGATTTTTAGGGTTTCTTTTTAATAGGGATTATTTCTTTAGTTAAATGTAGTTTCCTGTTTTAGAGGGAAGAGCTTGATTCCCTCACTTATTTAAGCAAGGATACTTTTTTTTTTTTTTTTTCATTCTGGCACAGCTGCACAGGGTCACACACACTGGGGTTTGGAGGATGAGGATCCTTTAGACCCTGCAGCCCAATATGGTGTCACATCCGTAGCCTCACAGCTTTGCTACAAGTGCTGTGGGTATCAAGGCATGACCCCACGTCCCCCAAAATAAAGAAAGAGCTGGGGACATATTATATAAATTGCCACAGCATAGAAATAAGTTGTCATTCAGGACTTTTGCTGGATTTGAATTGGGGTTTATTTTTTCTTGCTCCTTGTCCCTGTTTTGAAATGATCTTGTCATGCAGGAAGGGTTGGTAAGTGCAACATCCCTTTGTATTTTGATTTGGGTAGGAGTAAATCTCCCACACGTGTAAAACCTTAAGGTTTTGGAGGTTCTCTTGCCAAAAACCCTTCACAGTCTGTCTTCTAATGCTCGGAAATCCTGTTGGCAGAGAAAAGGAAATGCCATCATCACTTGCTGCTTGGTCTTGATGTATTCTATTTTACTTGGAGCTTTTTTTCCGAGGATATCATCACACGAGGCTTTCCCAGTTTATTCTGCTTCCTCCCAGAGTCATGGCAGAGCACCTGGGCCTGGATGATGGGGACATCTCACCAGCACACCCTAAGATTTCAGCATCTCCCAAAAGTGTGGAGGCTGAGGATCACCATTCCCTTACACAGCTGGCTGGTGTTCGAATGAATGAGATTCCCTCCTCTCCCAGTGCCGGGCTCCAACGTGTCTGCAGCAGTGCTGTGGCTTCTTTTCACAGGATTTGCTGATGATAGTCCAAGTTTCACTCAGGAGAGTGCTGCCCAAGCCCCGGGGAGGCCTTGCCTTCCCCTCACTCTTCTCTTCCCAGCTGAATTTTGCTGATTTTGGAGCAGAGCCGGTGGCAGGAGCCCGGGAGGTGGCGGCGCAGGCGGCCTCACCCCCTCTGCTGCACATCCACCGTTCCCACTGCAGGTCTGCCCATCTCGCATTCACAGCGTGTCCAGCAAAGTTTGTGTCAGGGGGTTTAAACTTTAGATTTGTGTGACCAAGGAATTCCCAGTTCTGTTGCATGTGTTCCTCTGTCTCTCCGTCTCCCCCCGTCTTTCTCTTGGCTGTGAAACAGCACAAGGAGACTCTTTGTATGCTCCTAATCCTGAAGCAACACAGCTTTAGCAACATCCAGGGATAAAAGCACCATCAAACCACAACTTTATGGGGGCAAATCTCCTCTAATCCCTCGCTTTAGCTAAACAAAGCTTCTTGCCCTAATCCGCTATCGCTTTAAAAAAAAAAAAAGCTCAGATTTTGTTTTTAGTAAGAAGATGATCCAAAGGACTAATTTTAAGAGAGACTAACCAACTCTGACAGCTTTTAAAATAGACAAGAAAATAGATGCAAACTTTCCTCTCAATTCAAGGGTTTTCAGCCTATGCAATAAGAAAAATATCCAGGGTTTAACTGCTTTCCTTTAAGCTCACTTTTATTGTATTAAATGCTCGGACCAACTCAGATTCAAATCACCAGGCCCAAATGCCATTTGATCTTTAAAGAGAGAGTTAAAAAGTGTGCATATTATTCCCAGGAAGGCAGTCCAAGGAAAATCAATTATCATAAACAAGGATTATATTACACACACGGTCAATATGGAAAAACAAACATGATGCTGATAATGGGCCGTGGAAGGGGCTCACATCTGAAGCCACTTTGACTGCAGTAAAGATAATTCTTTATTAATTTCAGGATGGCTGTGGGTAAGCATGGCAGTGAGGAGAAATCAAGCTCTTAAATAGTCAGGCCAAGCTTTCACTCGAAAAATGAACCAAGTGTTGAATTTTCCTTCCTTTTATTTTTTTTTTTCCTTGTGGGATGTAGAATTGCTACAGTTTGACTTGGTGGCTCAGTGTGTGCGTGCGGCTTAGCGCTGCTTGGCTTCAGATGTGGGAAAATGCTGGGCTTGGAGTAATCTGGGGGAACCACTGTGCTTCCCTGGGGACCCTGCTGGTTTGAGCCTCTGCAGTGAGCAGGTGCCTGTCTCATTCCCATCGTGTTCCCTGGGTGTTGCAGCAAACCAGCTAAACCCATTGGTTTCTTCCCCTGGTTTATATCTCAACACTTATTGTGAGGAATTTTCATTATCCATCAGCATCTGGTCTGACATTCAGCAATCTCCCTGCAGGATGAGGAGGACCAAGAGTTGCAGCATCATGATCTCATACTTACTCCTGCTTTGCTCCCAGGGAGCAAGAAAAATCTGTACTCACATTTTTCCAACACGTTTGACACAGCCTGACCACCTTGCTGATGTGAGGAGGTGGACATTAGCAGGTCTCTGTTCCTTTAGCACACCTGCGTGGGAAGGGATGGAACCCTTGGGATTGTCCCAAACTGGGGATGGGACCTTTCCCTGTCACAGAGCCTTCCTTCAGGCTGGCTGGGAAGTAGGAAACCCCCCTCAAAACAGCATTTCTGTCCCCAGGGGAATTTCAGAACTTTGGAATGTGTTTTGGTGCAGATACCCCTGGGAAGTCAAAATTATCTGAGGAAAATTTTGGCGTCCTGACTTCAAAGGATGTGAGCAAACACCAAATACAGCACGGACGTGCTATTCAACAAAACTGAAGTTGTAGGAATATTTTGGCATAGCACTTATGTAGGAGCAATACTAGAGTGAGGAAACTCCCCCTGTGTGTAAACGTGCTGAAATGAAGGAGTTTTGGTGCTCAGTGTGCAGAGAAGCTCTGGGCAGATTCTTTGGATGTTCTCCCATTATGAAAGGCTGTCGAGCACATCTTTTTGCCACGTGTTGTCAGACGTGGAATGGTTCTGCCTGACTCTTTGGGAACATTCCCCATAAATCCAGCTCATGGGGGAGCCCCAAACCCCTTCTTGCTGCAGATCAGCCCAGCCTGCATCAATGGCTGTGGATCCCATTTCACCTTTGAGGGAAGCCACCGACGGTCTCCCAGATGTTCCACCTGGACCCTGTGCTGGCACTGCACCCACTGGCTGCACTTGACTCCCAGTGCAGCTGTGACAGGAGCTTTGTCCTCAGCCAGAGAGACGTGTATAATCTTTGGCTAAGCTCCCCCAGGACCCCCAGCCTCTCTCTGCTCAGCCACACTGAAAGGGCCCTTTTGAAGTCCGCCCGGCCTTGCGGGGTGTGTTTGCCCTCGGACGGCACATGAAACCAGCAAACACCATTTCTGGGCAGAAATCTCCAAAGTCCATATCCTTTCAGCCCTAAAGTTTCCCTTTCTCATTGACCTGTGCCCAGAAGTGACTCCTGATTTGAATAGCAAATAGTAGCTGTCTTTCCCTCCACAGCTAAGCTGTTTTCTTTTCTTCCTCCCAAAGGAAGGTGGGAGCTTTTCGCTTCCCTCTTTAGAGCAGCTGAGGGGAAGGGGAAGCAGCAGAGTTGGTGGGTGCTGGGTGGAGCCCCCATCCTGCTGGTGCAAAGAGCCTTTGATGGACCTGTTTTCCCCTCTGCAGGCCCAGGCAGCAGTGGTTTTCCACCAGGTAATCAACACCCTGCAGAAGTGTTGTGGCACATAGCTGGGATTTTTGGAAGCAGCCTTTGGTTTGGCCAGCATGGGTCTGGCCTGCTCAGTGACAGACTGATTTTATAGCACCTTGTGTCACCTGCTGATCTGTTGTGTATTCAGCACCAGACATGGAATAGGGAAACCCCTGTGGAGGAGAAGGATGATCAGCAGGAAGTTTTAACCCTTCAAACCTCAGAACACAGCCAGGGTAAAAATCCACCTCCTCTCTGTGCCAGTCCCATGCTGCTGAACAGGAATGAGCCAGTGGGTTGGGTCTTGTAGCCCAGTCAAGCCCAGGAGATCAAATGTCAGGTGGGACAAAGCTTTTGAAAGGCACTAGTTTGATTTGTTTTTCCCCCCCCAATATGGTTCTCCTCCCCAGTGGCCTTTGGAAAAACTATGATTTTCACAGGCCCTGGAGGATGCAGCCCTGAGGCTGGGGGCTCTGCCTTTCCCAAAACAGCCACGGGAAGCTGACAGGTGAAGGGGGCTCTAAAGAGCTCTACTGGGAGTTGTGGAGGTAATGGGATATTTTCTGTCCCTCTGATGGGGCAGCCTGGGAGAGTTTCCACAGGTCACTGGCACTTTGCCTTTTTAGTGCTCTTCCACCTGAGCAGGACAATGGGGAAAGAGCCTTCATTTGCTTTTGTGCTAATGAAGTCAAACAAGCATCAGGGAATTTGCACTGGGATCTGTATTAGGGAGTTGATCTGTATTAAAAAAAAAGAAAAAAAAAGTTCTTTGGGTAAAGCTTGTCTCAAAAAGCATCTGGTAGGCTGAGGGCGTCTCCTTTGTTTTCAAAAGTTGGGTAGTGACTGGGAGTGGGGAATATTTTTTCCCTAGATTTAGATTTGAATCTATATTTTTCCTTTGTTCAAGGGGGAAGTGATGGGATGTGGGAATACCCAGTTTGATCTCAATGCTGGTAATCAATCTGTCCACTGAAAAGAAAGTTGCCAAAGCCTGCAGCCTGGTGAGCAACCCCATTTGTTCTCCATCCCTAAATCTCCAGGTCCAGGAGTCATGTGATAGCTCTAGACTCTTCACTTTGACTTTTAATCAAGCTGCAGGAAGGGACCAATGTATCATTTCAAAAGCCTGAAAACCAGAAAGGAAATGTGTGACATTATGCTTTATTTTTCTTTTTTATCTCTTGACTTTAAAGTTCAAGCTATGGGCAAGGGCACTGAACAACCTGGTGGGAACATTTTAATGCAATTATTCAGCATGATGAGATATTTTGTAAGATTGTAAAATCCTCTTCTTTGTTGTCTAGATGAACCCACCTGAAATCTGTGGAGTTCACCATACTGCTGCCACTGTGATATCACTTCTATTTTTCACCCTAAAAAATTGACTGGGAGCTGACTTTCAGCTCCAAGTCTTGAATCTGAAGCCTGGAGCATTCAGCTCTCTCCTTCAGCCTTTTCTACTTTCTATTGCTTTTCTTAGCATTGGATGTGAATAGCTCATAAAACCCCCTGCAAACAGCAAGCAAGCAGCAAACCCAAACATGTCCCCATTGCAGCAAATGCTGGAAGAAATAAATTTAGCTGAAAAATCCCTGTCTTGGTTTTTTGTTATATTTCTTTCTCTTGGATAAGGCAAAAGAAGGGGGAAAAATTAAAATCCCTTGGTTGCAAAAATGCCTTCAGTCAAGTTCTCTCTCTTACTGACAGCTCAGTTCCAGCTACAGAAGTCTTAATGATATTTTGGCCATAATGCCGAGAGAAGCAAGAAAGCCCCTTCAGACACCGGGAGCTTTCACCCGAGTGGAGCAGTAAGTAGACAGCTGAAATGTATCTTTGAACTCAGGCAGGCAGAACTGGTTTGTTGTGGTGTCCCTCCTCCTGCCCACATCCATCTCCCCACGCTGGCACAGCGGGTGCTGGTGGCACGTGTGCCACTGGCTCGGGGCTGTCCCCACAGTGTGCTCAGGGATGGAGGGCTCCGTGCCACCAGCTGCTCCCCTGGCTGAGCTCTCTCCTTCATCTGGCCTGGAGGACAAAGTGGGTGTTGCCTTTGGCCTTTTTGGTTGTGTGGGTTATGTGGGTATCCCACGGCTGCAAATCTCACCCTGGTCACCCTCAGCAAGGTGTGTTCCCAAAGGTTCCCATGGGAAGGAAAGCAGCTGGACTTCCCCTGGCCAGAAACTGGTCACCAGTGCCTGTCTCAGTGGGCTGTGGAGCACTGTTTTGTGTTAAACTGAGGTTAAGCTAAAGGAGAGGTGACTGTTCTCCTCTTCAGTGTGGGTCTTCCAGGGCCTCCAGCTCCCCACTGGTCCAGGTGGAGCCAGGTTGGATGTCAGACAAAGTTTCTTCACCCAGAGGGTGGTTGGGCACCAGAATAGAGAAGTGCTCACAGCATTGGGCCTGACAGAGTCCAAGCAGGGTTTGGATAATGCTCTTGGCCACGTGGTATGACTCTTGAGGATGGTGCTGTGCAGGGCCAGGAGTTGGTCTTGATCCCTGTGGGTCTCTTCCCACCCAGCATATTCTGTGACTCTGTGATTTCCTGCCCCAGAGCTCCAGCCAACTGTACTGAGCCCTCAGTGGTTGTGTCTGGCCAAAGAGCCTGATCTCACACCCCTGATTTTGGGCCTGTACTCCTTTTTTTTCTGCTGCTGACACCAAACCTGCAGGCTGTTTCTCATGGTGAGCCTGCCCTTGGAGCAATCCCAAGGTAATATGGCACTGCCTTCTGTGGGGACAAAGCAAAGGGCATTGGTGTCTCTCCTGTACCTCTGCCTTAAGAGGCTCTCAGAGATGTCCCCTCCTCTGTCCCCCCTTCCTTGTGTCCTTCCCAGGGCTGAAGGCAACACAAAGCCATCTGGTAAAGGTGTTTAGAAGTGACACCTCGGTGCTCCCTGATGCCAGCCCTGATGCTGCTGGACTTTGTCTCACCCCTCCTGGGTTTGGCAGTGGACTGGGGTGCTCAGTTAAGAGCACAACCACACAGGAGAAGCCCCAGGCTGAAGAGGAGAGTGTTGTACTTGCAAGGCTCTGAGTGCTCACTGGAGTTAATTTTCAAAAATGATATTTTACCCCTTAATCAAAGTCTTTATCCACATGTTATAGTTGCCCTTAGTTGCCCTTCCTGCCCTGGGGCTGGAACCATTTGCAGATCTTTCTTGGCTATTGGCTGATCCTAAGTAATAAGCACTAATGTTTGAGCTTCAAAATCACTTGCAAAGTTGCAGTCTGGTAAAGCCATCTGGTTGAAATCTGTCAGTATTTATTATCCACTGGAAGATTTTCTTTGGACAGCTCTGATGCTGCCTTTCATTATCATGGAAAGCTGATCATATTAAACTAATTACAGGGAATAGCTGATGACAAGTTGCTCTTTAATCTGCTATCTTTTTTGGATCAGAATTAAGGTCATTCTCCAAGACCTTGATTTTGGAAACTCCCTGGCAGCAGTTGTTAGCTGGGTTAAAATATTTACAAATCCGTATATCTTCTGTTGCTCCCGTTAGGAATGAATAAGCAGGGATTTGTTCATGGGGCTGACATTCACCATTGTTTTAGAAGGTACTAAGCATTGTTCCCATGTGCTGCTTACACCATGTGGGGTGGATAAGAGGGACTTTCACATATTCAAACTTGCCAAGTCAGTTTTTCTTGGGCAATGTTTGGTTGCCTTTAAATCAACTTAATTTGTTTCTTGTTAATTTGTTAATTTGTGACTTGAACATACAAAAATAATGCCAGTCTGGTCAGTAAATTCTTCC
This sequence comes from Cettia cetti, assembly GCA_013401135.1. Classification (NCBI taxonomy): domain Eukaryota; kingdom Metazoa; phylum Chordata; class Aves; order Passeriformes; family Sylviidae; genus Cettia; species Cettia cetti. The sequence continues at coordinate 15,053 of VZUI01003925.1, forward strand.
TCACTGTGAAGAGAGAACAGCCTCTGTGCAAGATAGTCCCTGCCTGAGTCCTTACAGACACCTGAAGGTAGATGGGGCAGCCTGTGGGGCCAAGGGGGGCAGCTCAGGGCACCTCCTGAGCAGGAGGTTTCTCTCCTTGCAGGAATTGCAAAATGGATTGGAAGGAGCCACCACGACCTGTGGATGGCTTCAGCTCTGCCTCCCTGGTCTGCTTGCTGGTGGATTGTGTGTGGGCTGATGTAACTGCTGCCTGCATTACTTTCCTTGGAGTTGAAGTCAATCCCCTGTGGGGAGGCAGGAGGGAAATCTAGGCATTTAAAATCTGTTTCCTTTGGATAATGCTGGTTTTAGGTTGTTAATTGTCTATGTCCAAAATTTGGAGGATGTAGGTGTCTCCCTCTCTATGGCCTTCAACAGTCTAATGTTACTGCATCTGCTCACAGTCTGCTGTGAGACCTGGACAGCAGCTTCTCTGCCATGGCACTTCAACTTCTCACCTGCCTTTTCCCTCCCATGTGGATTTACAGGACAGGAAGGTTTTGGTTCTTAATGTTTATACAGCCTGGTGAGGACACAGCTTTCCAATTACCTCCATACTTTACAAATTGCTTTCCTGTAATATGAAGTAATTTACAGCTTGAGCTCACTGCCAGATCCCTGGGATGTAACTTGGTATGACTGCCTCCATCCATGCAAACAGGAGCAACTGGAGTCCTTCCCTTAGGGCTTACTCAAATACACTATATTTAATAAGAGTTAATCCCTTTAACACAGTTGCTGCCCTTGCCTTTTAAAATTGGATTAAGACTGATGTACTATAGAGAGTTTTTAATACCAATGAACACAACCTGTTCTAGAAAATGCAAGTTGTAAACATGGTACGGATTCTAAGATCATTCTAACCTTAGGAACTGGCCTTGGGAAAGGCTGCACAAAGGCCTCTTTCACACCTTTAACTCGGCAGGACCTGAAGGCAAATCTGTGGACAGATGAGCAAGGCTATGAGGAGTTCAGCTGATTCTCTGCTGCTCTCTCACAGGCACAAGGCAGAGAAAACACTTCCAATCCAAGTGTCCTGAGGAGGAAAAGCACCAGGATTAGGAGACTGGAGAAGCCAAGCCCCAGAAGTGACCTTAAAACTGAGTAAAACTGATACAGATCTGAATTATTGCTGGATCAGAAAAGTGAAAAAAATAGTGTGTGTGTTCGTGTGTGTGCGTGGTGATTGACAAAGGGTTGTGACATCTATGGGCTAAAAAGAGCTGTAGAAGAAACAGTCCTCATTCTCCTAGAAATGTCTTTGAGAAAAAATGCTAAGCTGCATGCTTTTGAGTTAATTTTCTGAAAATTTTATATATCCTTTTATCCCATATGTGGGGACAAAGTATTTTACCTATAAATTTTAAATGTAAGTTATGGATTCATATTTGAGCTTGAAGGGAGAAACAAAGGCTTAGCCCTTACTTTTCACCAGGGCTGGTTTCTTGAACTCTAATTTACTCCTCTCCACAACACTGACGCTTTTCATCTTCTCTCTTTTTCATAGCAATGAAGGAAAAGGACCATATGTGAATTGTGTCTGTGCCTGGATCTCAGATACAAGTGGGGGCAGGATGTAGGACAACACCTGGACTGCACCTCCCAGTCAGGACTCGCTCATGGGGCATGGCACTGAGCAAGGCTGTACCCATGGACAGACAGGGCTTGATTTATTTCCCCCATATCTTTCATGCTTTTTAAAATATTTGTCACTTTCTGAAGCAGTAAGGGGAAAGAGGTGTTTGCTGAGCCTCCTCTGTTTGCCCCATCATTAGTAAAATGCAGTCATAAAATTAAACCCAGGATATCTTTAGCCTATTGATAGGTATTGGCAATCTCAGATCCCTTTCCCTAAATGGAAAGGGGCAGTTCACTGACACAAGCAATTGCCAGACTGCAGTGGTATTTGGATGGGAAGGAAAATAAAAAGGAATAAACAGACCTGGGGAACTCCAGTTTGACATAAAAAACAACATGATGAATAGTCCACAGTGACCACTGGCTCTAGTGGCTGGAGGACAAGAAAGAAAAAAAAAAAAAAAATCAAGTAAGCAAAAAAAAAAAAAAAAGAAAAAAAGAAAAAAAAAAAAGAGCCAGGACAAGCAATCTGCAACCAGCCTAGGAAGATTACTGCCATAAAAGCAATGCTGGAAGGGGCTAGTTATCAAGTGGAAAACAAGAAAGTACAACTCGCTCCCCAGTCACCAGATTTAGGGGACTCTGGTTGGAAGGTTCATACTCTGGTGGGCCATTAGAGCAGAAACAGAAATGGATGCAGTAATCCAGAACATATTGAGTCTCTAGGTTGCCATGAAATATAATGCAGGGAGAAATGAATTATTTTCCAAGGGAAGCTGTAGAAAGCACATATATAGACTTTTTTTTATTGGGACTGTGTTATCAACAGTCTCTCTTAATAGTCGAAAACAGCTTCTTATGTTTTTTATGGAGTTTTAAAGATCCCTCTGGACATGTCTGGAGGGGCTGGATGGGGGGACCTTCAGGAGGAGGGAGCAGGGGAAGAGGAGAAGGGAGGGAAGTGCTGTAAGAGTGAGCACGGTGCTGATTTCCTTGTGCTGTCTCAGCATTTGGGTGTGGTGCTGCATTATGATAATTTTGCCTCACTCCTTGCACAGAAACAATGGCACACGGACATCACTGCTGTTCCATGTGAAGCCATGCTGGCATGGGTGTTTTGCTTTGCAAGAGGGTGCACCAACACATCTCCAAAAATTAAAAAAAAAAGTGACTTAATGCTGTTTCCATCCACCCTAGAGCACCTGCAGGGGATGGTAGAAAGGCAGCTGGAGGAGCCCACAGAGAACTAAGCTCCTCCTGTTTTGGGAGGTTCAGGATCATCTTGTTCTCCTAAGCCCACATTTAAAGAATAAAAGAATCTTGTGAAATCCCTCTCATGACATTGATGGGACTTTAAATATTTGGGAGTGAAAATATTAAGGCAGATCTAAGAGGTTTTGATGGTTTTTTCCATGCACAAAGAGCAGTTTTATACTTTAACACCTGTATCCACTTGTAACACTAACTTCTGGTGAAAGAGCTGCTGCTGGTTACATGAAGTTGTCACAAAATGAATCTTGAGATTATAAAAATAATGTGTAGTTAGGTCTCTTTTGCCTTGTCACATGACTTTGAGGCTCTGTCTTGTGTGCACATCACATTTGCAAGGCTTCTTGACAACCACAGGTAAAACAAAGGGGAAGGGGAAGGGGAAGGGGAAGGGGAAGGGACAAGAAAGAGGTAGATCTCAAGCAAGCTGAATTTTCTGTCTCACAGGAGCTGAGGCTTGAAGAGATCAGAGCCAAGGACTCAAATCATAAGAGCTCATAGCAGAGATTTTTAGTCACAGCAGAGTCCTTCCAAGGAAAAAACCCCTCTGAGTTCCCATGATGGACAGAGCACACAAAAGCATGAAAATCACTTTGCTTTGCAATAGCCTGCCTGTGTCTGGAATTGGGAAGCTGCCTCCAGAAGCAGCCTCTGAAATGTAAAGACTGCTGCATGCAGGAACCAATCCACCAGTCAGGAGTGTGAGATATTGTCCTCAAAACATAAAGTTGGACTACTTGGAGTAAGAGATAAAAAATAGTAACAAAAAAAAAAAAAATCAGAAATTTCTTGAAAAAATGAATTATCTTGGATAGAAAACTTGATTGATGCTCTCTGTCTGACCACTTAACACTCCTGTGCTTTCTTCTCCCTGAAACTCCACAAAGCTGTTCAGCAGTAGAGCTCATAGCTGCAGTTTTTACTGTTTCAGTATTTTTTAAAAGTGCCTGTCTTATTAGATTCCTTAAAGTTCAGCTGATGCTCTACACAATACATATCAAAGAATATGGCAGGACAGTAAATAGTCTCATTTCATCACTCTCTGGGGAGATGCTCGAGGCAGGATGGACTAATATATACAAAGTGAATTCTGTACTAAGTACAGATCAAAATAATTTCAGAGACCCAGGCAGTGATCTGGCACGCCGTGCAGTCTAAATTACCTTTTTAATTTTTTTTAATAGCCAGAGAGGTGCTTATCTCAGCTTAGCATTCACCTCTCGGGTTGTATCCCTGCCAAAACACAGGCTGCTGCCCCAAGAGCCAGCCCACAGCCCTGGCAGAATCCCATTGGGAGCTGTGGGGTGTGGATGCTGAAGTGTGGTGGCTGAATGGGCAGATGGGTGGCTGTGCTGCCTTCCTGGAGAGGAGGGGGCTCCTCCAGCTGCTGGGACAGAGATCCCAGCATGGCACGTGCTGGAATTTCTTTGGAATTTTTCTCTTGCTGTGCCAGTTTCTAGGTCTTGTGGGAGCATTTGGGGTGGCAGTGGGGGCAGATTGGCACAGATTTATATGCCAGGCTTGTCTCCAGCTCTGACTCTGCTGTTCCGCCTGGGCTTCCTTCATTTAGAGTCCTTTGTTACAAAATGTAATGGATATTGCCCTAGGAGCCGTTTTCAATTGCTCGTGACGACGTAAGAAACAATTAGGCAAAGCATATTTTTGTTTATATCCTCACTGCCTCCTTTCCTAGGAGAGATTTAGAGTTCCCTGGCTGGTCAGGTTATTAAAATGTTGTTCAGTCTGAATCTCCCAGGCTGGGTAGGGGTTATGGCTCACCCTGAGCTGTGCAGGGGTGGAGGGAGTAAGGTAAAGGGAGAAACAGGAACTGAAAACAACAAAATGAGTGGAAAACCAGAGAATTTAATTTTTCCTTTTCTTCAAAAAGGCTTCCAAAGCTGCCCTAAGGGCAGTTTGTAGGCTGGTATTGTTCTACTGAGAAAACCTGCATTGGGCACTTCAAACTGTGCTGTGCTTGGTCTTGGGACTGAAATTCATATTTCAGTCGTTGTGGCTGCTCTGCCAGAGCTGCTGAATATGATCCAGGCAAAGGTGGAAAAAGAGGTGGTGTTGGAGGAAAGGATGTCAGTGCTGGTCCCTGAGCTGCAGAATGGTGATGCTCAAAGAACTTAATGGTTTGGGCTGTCCATCCCAAGCTGGGTTGAAAGCTGAATGCAGTGGGATGTGTCTGGACATGGGATCCTGGTCCTGTGTGTGTGTTGAGGAGATACAGACAGGGATTGAGAGTGAGTAGGAATCCTTCTGCCTTTCTTGCTCCCCAGAGGAATACTGATGGTGGATGTGAGCTGCCTTGGGTGTTCTGGGGTGGAAAAGTGTGCTCTCAGCTCAGTTATCCACCTGGAAATGTTGCCAGGGAGGTCCAGAACCCAGTGGGAACAAGGCCAAGCGAGAGCCTGCACGGGAGAGGGGCTGCTGAATGGGGGGGAAAGGGAGAACATCCCACCTGCTGCTTAGGGAGAGAGGTGGCAGAAGGTGGCAGAGCCCAAAACAGCATCATGAGCAGTGGGATTGAGTCCATGCCTGAGTGTAAGGACAGGCTCTGTGTGAAGATGTCCAAGAATGTGATCCCTGAAGCTGCTACAGAGAGGACAAGAAGCAGAGATTGCTGTCACATGGGCTGTGGGGACACCAGGCTTGAACAGATCAGGCTGATCCCTCCATCCTTCTGATGACACTGCTGACCTACCTCCTTCAGAACAGCCCAGACAAAGTGGTTTGCTGGAGTCACCTTTGGGAAGCAGGCTCTCCATCTCTCGGACACGTCGCTGCGTTTGGACCCTGCCTACAAACAAAAAAACCAGCCAAGAGCAGTCCATGGCAGCGCTGAAATGCTCCTGCTCAGTGCAGGCAGAGCCAGAGCAGCCCCCTGCCCCCATTAGGGAGGGCAGCCCCTTCATCAGCTTAACGAGCCCCGCGATCTGCATGCAAACAAGGGCGGGCGGGGGGCAGCATTCATCACTGCAGAAAAGGGCTGGGGGATGCTCGCAACACATGGCTTGTCCTTGGGAAATTGTAGCCCGAGGATAACACAGTATTCGGACCTTCATCTGGCACAGGGAATAAACTGGAAGCTGCCTTCCCCAGTCATTTCAAATAAATCTCAGTTACTGATACAAAAGGCTCTCAGGGGGTCATTGATAAACCTCAGTGTGAAACCCAAACAGCACAGCTACCTCCTGGTGAGGAAGGAGCAGGTTTAGAATGGGTTAATTAGAAAGATAATGAGCTAACAAGGCTTCATTTCTGTTCAGTGGCTCAATGAGGAATTCATTAGAAAGGCTTAATCTAACCGAACAATCCCAGGGCTTAGAGAGATTGCCCATTGATTGCCAGCCCAAACTGTTTATTTACAGGTTTTTGCTGGCAGAAAGGTCTCATTCCTTTATTTCTAAGGCCATTCGGATGTGCCATAAGGATGCTGTGTGTACCCAGCAAAAAGCAGTGGCAATAAAAACCTGGCAGTAAAGCCAGATGGGAAGGAGAAAGGGATCAATGATCCCAGTAACACCAACCATGTAATTTTGGTGTGTTCCCCCAGATAAAGATGAGGGCAGGGGAGTTTATGTATAGGGTTTGGGTGCTACTGGAAAGGGAGGAGAATTGAAACATGAAGAGAGAAAAAAATGGAGCACGAACACCACGCAAGTGAGGAGAGGGGCTGGAGCTGATCCCTCCAGGCTTTTCTATTTCTCACTTCATATCATAAAATGGATGTCATTTTACAAGTCTTTTTCAGGGCTTTCAAACACCCTGGGGAACCTTCTCATCTTGGGAGTGTGAGGTGCCTCCACAGGGTCAGGGAGAAGCCAGGAATGTGCCACTGGATGAAATCTCCTAATTAAATCTCTGCAGACAAATCCCTTTTCCCCTCAGCCCTCTAGCAGCTACATCCTCTCCCTTTATGGGAGGAGGTGGGAATTTGCACTGCAGGGGCAGAGGGATGGGCACCTTTCTCACCGCAGGACATGAGTCTCCAGCACATCAGGCCCTTCATGGCTCCCTGTTCAGTTTGTAAAAACATACTTTTCATGTTTCTACAATGGAGTTGGTGCTGGGCTGCACCGACACCCCAGGAGGATTCTCTGGTTGGGATCAGCTTCTGATGGTGCCTCTCTCCTGAGAACTGACAAGTTGGTAAAATTTAAGGCCAAGATTTCTGTTAGTGCACCCTTTTTGGCAATCTGGCTCTATTTTAGAGATTTTTCCTTCACTGTTATGCTAGGTTGTTGGATTGTTGGGCTTTTGGGTTTATTTTGTCTTTTCTTCTTCTTTTTTTTTTTTTTTTTTTTTTTTTTTTTTTTTTTTTTTTTTTTTTTTTTTTTTTTTTTTGCTTGCTTGTTTGCTTGTTTGTTTGTTTATTTCCACAAGGAAGAAAATCTGTGTGATCTTCTGCTGGGGACTAAACCACTGTGGTTCATGTCCAGGAATCTTGGACCAGAACTTCATGAGTTTCTTCATGACCTCACACACCCTTTTAAGGGTGTTTTTCAACAGCATGTGGCAGGACTGTACTTAGTAGGGAAATGAGTGTCCTGGACATGTGTATAACCCCTTTGACAAGACCATCTGCCACTGTCAGAGAAATGACAGGATGATGAGCCTAGACCTGAGCAAAATTGAGAGTTGGAGGCTCTCAAAGATTCCTTGGTCATCTTCCAGTGCTGTAAAAGTGAAAAAACCTAGAGTGCCTTTAAATAAATGGGAGACTGGTGCTGACCTGCCTCCAATCTTTTCAAACTCTCTGTGGTAGGTGAACATGACCTGTCCATCAGAACCATTGTTGTTTGCACCACTGAATGAGGCTGGTGGTAATTTCTAGGTGTGGTATGTTAGAGCCACATTTTATTTGCTGAGCTTTTAAAAATCTTGCTAGATTAACAGCCTTTAAAAAAAATAAATCTATTTTAGTGCCACATTAACCACAGGCCACAGTGTATTAACTGACAAAACCCAAATTGTTCTTTAATATTCCTAAAGCTGGTGTTAAGCACAATAAGTACAATTCTTGCTTTCAATAAGAAACTGACCCTGGGTTTGCCCTCTGCCCTGACCTGGGTCTTTCTCTACAACCATGAGGGACCATGTGGAGTCATTCTGTTTTCCCTTGAAATGATGATAATTAAAAAGCATTTGCTTCCAGATTTTTCTTCCATCTGATTATCTCTTCCCCTTTGGTCCCTTCTGGATGTGCAATTGGATTTTCTGTAATTTTTTTTTTTTTTTTTTTTTGCATTACTGGTGAATTCCTCTGTTCTTCTGGTGAATCACAGCGCACAGCAGTCCAGCTTTTATTTACTGCTAAATTTGGCTTCCTGAGGTTTATTTATGGCAGAGAGAAGCAGCACAGCCCACTGTACAGTGTGTTATTCTGTTGATGTGCTTGCTAGCTCAGGGAAAGTTAATGGCTGCCTCTCACCTCAGCTTGTTTGCCCGTACTGTGAAGTTTGAACATCAATACCTGTCTGGAAACAACTGGGTGAGGTTTTAACTGGGTGACTTTAACTGTAATTACAATGAAGGGTGTGTAAAAAGTAGGAAAAATTTAAGAGTAAGAACAGAGCTTTTTATCTCCTTGCAACGTGTTATTAAAAGAAGAGCTTTGTATGTCCCTGGTGCTGATATCTGGACATTTTCATGGTTAGCCTCAGTGACACTCAATGATTTGTGAGGGATTTGAAACCTCCTGCTTCAGGGTTTAAACTGATCTCCAGGTGTTGGGATATTTCAGTGTAGTCGTGGTCTGTCTGCCACCAAAGAGGGTCACTGCACCTCCTGCTAAAGTCACTGCTGCTGGCTCCTGGCTGGGATGGGGTATGTGAGCCAGAGCATGGTAACTACTCCAGCACCATGACAGCTTGGAAAGGAGTCACTTTCCTCCCTGTCTGCTCTGCTGTCTTTTCCTGCCCTGTCAGTTCTGGGAAACTGCTGTTATCTCAGTGACCTAAAACAATGAAGTTTAAAAATGCCATTTTCCTTTGCTGCTTTTTTTTTTTTTTTTTTTTTAAACAGATTTAATCCTGGATCAATTGGCTGATCAGCATGGAGGGGATGGATGGGCAGAAACTTCTTAAGCCAACCCAAAGGAGTGGCTGGGCCTCCCATATTTAGAGCAACTGAGGAAATCAGGGCATCTTCTGGACAGAAAATTTTTTTTTCTGCCATTTGGAATCAAAGCAGCTGTTACTAATCTTGGACAATCATCCCTTGGAAATGCTGAAAGGAAAAAAAAAGGACTTGTAGCACTCAACTTGTTTTCTGAAGTGGCTGACAAATTTGCATGCTTCAAAAATAAGTAAAGAAAGCAGAGATTGCCTATGCAAATAGACCAAAATAAAAAGGGGAAAATAAGTAACTTCATTTACTGAATTATTCAGGGCAGAGCAGACAAACAACACTATTGTCAGTTTGGACAGCTTCTGTAAGGGAAAGAAAACACTCAGATTTCAGCATTTCTGACAGTCTATTTCTATAAAATCCTTTAAAGTCCTGAGCCTGGAGCTCCCCTAAGAGCAAGCTGATGTAATTCACTACCTGCAGTGACTGTGGCCAGGGTCTGTTTTATGGGTTTGGCTGCTTCAATATAAAATCAGAGCATGGGTAGGTTTGTATTTTCTTCAGTCAAAGGACAGGATAATGCTGTGCTGGTATAGTACTGCAAAATATTTACTATCTCAGAGAAGGGCAAGAAAAGGATTGCTGAAAGCAGAATTGATGTTCCTAACTTGAAGTTTTCCTTGCTCTTGGTTGTAGGTACCTGCTCCCCAAGAGAAGTAGTTGTGGGGAGGGGGTGGAAAGAGCAAAGTGTATTGTCTCTGTGTTTCCCATGCATTGTTCCCTATGAAAGCATCTCCCTGCAACCTTTACCTTCTGTTCAGAGGGCCCCAGCCTGTGAGGAGAGAATGGCAGATTTGTGCTTTCTAAGCTCCAGATGGGGCTCCTTTCTTCTTCCTCTGTAAGTTAATGGTGTCTTGCTGAGACCAACTGGGCATGTAAAGATTTGGGCAAAACTCACAGCAGTGGTCTCATAACCTCAAGGCTTCACAGCCTCATCCCAACGTGACGGCCGGTCCCCAGCGGAGCTTGGCTGTGGCTCTGATGTGGTGCCAAAGGAGATGGGGAAGGTTGTGTTGATTACATCTGTTTACCAATGGTTAAATAAATTAAAAGCCCATTGCAGGCCACCAGCAGGCCCTGCTTCCTGCCCAAGGTTTGCTTTGCACAGTGGTATCACAGTGGTATTCCTGTGTGTCAGTATTGCCAGGGTGGCTCAGGTCTGGTCAGGATGAACCTTCACAAGTAAAAATAGGTGAGACAGGAGCTTCCTCCTCCCAGCAACGCCAAGTGCCTGAGCCAGATCCTCTGATCAGGACATGGTCACACCAGTGAAGTCACTGGCTGTGCACTATAGGGCAGCTGGGCCAGCTCCCTCCTTGCACACATCCTATACTAAAGACAAAGTGGGAAGAAACATTTGTGGGATCCCGTCTAAGACTTTGGCAATCCCTGGGTGAGGACAAAAATCCTCCTGCAGAAGGATTTTGTACTTTGTTGTCACTGTTGGCACAGCGTGGGAAGGGTCTGCCCTGATTGTGGTCCCTGCATGCTGGGATTTGTGTGAAGTCACTGTAAGGGACAGGCACTGACATGAAGAACACGTGGTCCTGATAAGTGGGACAGAAGTGGCGGCAGTGATGGGGGGCTGGGGAAGAGCTTGGAAGAGGATGTGATTTCCACCCATGAGTCTGATCCAATACTGTCAGTGCAGCTGGCAGAATCCTCTGGGAAGGAGGCCTGGGGGGTAAGGAAGACTAAGTGGCCAGCTAGGGCTCCTCTGCCTCTAATTTCTTTGATTCTCTGGGCTAAGCCGTCAGATCCCTATTTGAGGATTTTTTTATAATTCATTCCTAAGCAGCCAGATTACCAGCCATATGGACAAAGGATACTAGAGAAAGATTATTAAGATTATTAAAACAGATTATTTTTGCCATTGGAGTAGAAGTTGTGATCAGTGGGAAAGGCTTGAGCCAGGCAACTAAGGCAAGACCTTTCATGCTTTTACTTGCCCAGCCTAATCTCAGAGCTGCTGGTGGTTTCTTGAGCAGAGGTGTGTAATTTGTTCTGCTGGGAAGCCACCAGGTGTTGCCTGTTATCAAAGATGGGGAAAGGGATGTTCTCAAGAACTCACATTTGCCCATACATCACAGTGTGCATGTATGGAAACTATATGTGTGAGTCCTGTTTGCTCTGATAGAAACTTGTCTTGCAGGGAACACTTTTGGGAAGAGAGAGGGAATCTATTCTTTGCTTGCTCACCCTTTTGGAGAGATGGCCTCCCTTCTTTCCCATCATCCAACACTGTATCTGTGATGCCATAAGCTGGGACAGCTGAGCCCAGCTGACCAGAGGAACTTTTCAGACCCTACAATGTCATACTCAGCATTATAAAGCTGGGGCAAGAAGGAAGAGGGGGATGAAGTTGGGAGAGGTGGTGCTGTGTTTGCCTTTTCTGAAGTGTTCTATGTGATGGAACCTGGCTTTCCTGGAGATGGCTGTCCATGGGAAATGGTGAATGAATTCCTTGCTTTGCTTTGCTTGCACATGTGGCTTTCACATCACCAATTAAACTGTCTTTATCCCAACCCAGGAGTTTTCTCACGTTTACCCTTCCAGTTCTCTCTCCCATCCCACACAAAGAGCAAGAGAGTGGTGGTGTGGGGCTGAGCTGCCAGCTGGGGTTAAGCAATGGCAGAGGGCTCAGCCACAAGTCGTACAGAGAGACTTGCAGAGCTACCAGGCACAGACATTGTTATTTTTGGTATAAGTGTTCTTGTTTCAAGTTTTTTCAGGTGTGAAGTTTCCCTGTTCGACAGCCCATCAATCACACAGGGGACACCATTAATAAATCTGTCCTTGATTCTCCCTTGAGCTTGAAGAAAGGAAAACTCCAACTGTTAACAATTATTATAGAAAATTAACTCCATGGCTTTAAACAAAGTCTCATTGCAGGCTATTTTTGCATCATAAGAATGGGGAAGGGGGGAATCACCCTAAGATCTGCAATGATATGAATTTAAAATTCTTTGAAAAGCCAGACATCTGACAACAGTTTAATCCTGCAAGCAGAGGCAACTTCAATGGCTTCTCATACTGTTCTGTTGAACCCAACTCCTTGCTAGCTCCATTTGGTGACTGGACACTGCAGAATGGCATAATGGGAGTCTCCAGCATTACATTTAAAGAGCCAGAAAGGCCTGCTGCATTTTTCTAGGGTCACCCCATAAGAAACATTTCCCCATCCTCTTGAATCTCTCACAGCATTTTTTGGCCATGCTTGGTTATGTCTTTTAGAAAGCCTTTGCTCCCAGTTTCCTGACAGTCAGTAATGAAGAAAGTAAGTGATGGAGGGCTCCTTCCAACTCCTAGCAATCCATTCCAATGGCTAATTACCTTGACTGCCAGTGATTGGCAAGCTCTGACTGTTTTGAACCTTGTTGGCTTCAGCTGCCAGCAATGGATGTCATTGTGTCATTGTCCTCTGGATTAAAAGGTGCATTTTGCCATGTGAAGGAACCACAGACTGTGATCCTGTCACAGGAAAGGTATATCCATAGGTGGAAGTTCTGTCATCCCTGAGGCTGCCTTGGAGAGCAGCAGGATCATGCAGGAAATTCGCTGGGGTTTTTCATACATTTATACCTGCTCAAGGTCTGATCTGTGTGCACACATCAGGGAGTTAAGATTAGAAACCCAGGAGCTGTTGTGTAAGAGCTGCAGTTCCCTCTGCCCAAACCCACAGACCAGCAGAGTCCTCCTTTGCCCCCATAACCTGCTGGTCACCTCTGCACGTAGCAGAGGTCTCTCCTTTCCACCCAGGCGCTTCTTAGGAGCCCATTGCCACCTTCCTGTGTCCCTGCTCCTCCCAAATCTCCCTGTGCTGTGTCTCTTGCTTCCCTCTGTCAGAAGCTTTCCCTGTGCTGATGAATCCATGTGCAGCAGTAGGTTATATTCATTTGTCTTCTTTTCCAGTTCATTTATCACCATGAGTGCTCTGTTGTGGAGAATCCTGATAGAAAGTCATCTTATTCTCCTGGTTGGCTGAAATGCAGCATTTCAATCAGCTGATTGCTTGTTGCTGTGACCTTGCTGGCAAATCTAGGCAGCACCCAGAAGGGTGGGCATGGAGGTCTCCCTTTGTCACTCTTCTCAGGTGGAAGAATGACAATAGCATTTTCCTTTCTCTCCTGCAGTCTGCTCTAAAGAGTTTTGCCTTGGCTTTTCTTTTCACATTGTTTATTTTCCCCTGTAGAATCAGGTTGGTCATGGTTGTAGCAGGGCTTGAACACCTCCAAGGATGGAGACCCCTCCACCTCTGGTGTCCTGTTTGAGTGCTGCACCACCTGTATGGTATATAATTTTTTCCTGCTCTCCAATATGAACCTCCCAAGCCACAGTTTGTGGATATTTCTTCTTTTTTCATTGTTTGGCACTGATGAGAAGTGTTCTGGTCCTATTGTCTTTCTAAACACCCCCAGTTAGCTGTAAGAAGCATTAGACCCCTGTTCAGAAACAAGTGACCTCTTGAAGTGCCTTCCAGCTTAGCTTCCATGAGTAGGAGACCCAGCCTGTGAAACCATTCCAGCTGCCCACAGGGATGGGGACATCTACAGAGCTGCTCCATGGTGTAAATGGGTGTGATTTGCCCTGATTTTTCTATCACAAGTGATGCCTGCTTGGATTTTGGCTTGTGTATGTGACACATTTTCCCTGTCACAGCCACACTGAGAACCACATCAGTCCTTTCAAAGTACATACTACTTGCAGGTTCAGGCTTGCAAACACATGCATGGGTCTAACCTTACATATGGCAGTAGAAAGGATATTTGTACTATACAATAGTACATCTCACCATGATATAAATGTGGACACTGCTCTTTAATGCCTTCCCCTGCATCCATCCATTCAGCAGCAAAAGCCTGAGTAGGGGAACATGATGCAGCCTGAGCTCTTCCCCATCACCAGTGAAAGCAAATGGATTCCAGTGGCAAAGCACACTGGCTTTATCATTCTTTTGACAGGTAATTTTCTCCCAGGTGAATATATCTGAGACTCCCAGAAAACACTTCTCAGTGGCTGGAATGGTGTTGTTTCAGTCCTGGCAGCAAGGAATGAGCCTGGCAGTAGCACTGGCTTGTTGCTCAGTGTCTCCCTCTGAGCCCCACACTCCTGAAAGCCTGGGGAGACTCCTTATTATCCCCTGATTATGTCAGGTGTCCTCACGTGCCTGGTATGACCATCAGGACTGTTATGGATTGCAGTGTTTTTCCACTGACCTGTTCTAGGCCCTTCTCAGAGGCATTTCTCACACCACTAGGAGACAATGTTCTCTCCCAAAAGTTTGCAGGAGAAAGGCTTATTCAGCTGTAAGCTCAGTTAAGTGCTGCCCCTCACTTGCAAGCAAAACCAAAATTCAGATGCAAGAAGGGCTGTGGTGCACTCCTGAATGCAAAACAGCAGATACAGCCTCCACAGCAGGGAGAATCAACACCACAGGTTGGAATGAGCTGGTAGGGATGTACTGCAAAGAGAAAACTCAGCCAATGAAAGAGGGAAATGGGCCTAGAGAGAAACTGGGGAAAGAAGCAGAGGCTCCTGCAGAAAATCTTGGGCTATACAGTAAAAAGGAGGAAAATAACCTTTCCAGCTCTCACAGGAATATGAATGCAAGTAGCTGACCATCACAGGCTCTCTGGAAGGTTTCAAGCCTCCCCAAAAGGACTAAAAATCCCAGCATCCCAAGTCAGGGTGGAGAAGTGGTCCTGCAGGGGCACCTGCAGAGCCATTCAGCCTCTGTGTCAGCACTGTATCAAAGCAAGGGCTTCAGCTCCATCCTTGGGTTTGCCTGCTCAGGAGGAACCCCAACAACAAACAAGATGGTTTAATATGGTGATATTTCCCAGAGGAAGTGTGTTGTGCTTAGAGAAAATGCTTAGTTTTTCTCTCTCTCTCTTCCTGCCTTTTCAGCCTCTCCAGCTCTTTTAGTTTCAGCCAGACCAATTCCTTAAACTGACACAACTTCTCAAGGAGGCACAAGGAAGGCGATGGGAATACACAGGACTGTAGGATGGGAAAGGGAGCAGAGCACAGCAGTCCTGATAAAAGAAGGCTTCAGCTGGGCCAGAACCCTCTCCTGAACTGGTGAATGGTCACAGAAAAGGTAAAATTGTTTGTTGGACACTGTTAATTTAAAGTTTTTCCCCTGAGATTTCAGTAAACATCTTTTGGATTCGGGGTCTGGTATACTGGAAAATCGTTATTCCCAGTGGAGCTGAAATGCTGGAGCTGTGCAGAGCTGAGCAGGTGCTAGTGAAGCCTGATCCTGCCACTTCCCACTCAGGGCCCCAGCAAAGCCAGCCCTCTGGCTGTCATCTCACTTGCATCTCTGTGTCTCTCTTCAATCAGCCCAACTGGGTCTGACAGCGTTGGAAAGCTTTCCTCCCTCCCAGCCTTCCTGGGTCAGTGCCCGAGTCTCAGACCTGCTTGTAATGAGCCTCATGAAGATATAATGAGCTGGAAAGAGAGGAAGAAATGGAGGAGATGTTCCTCCAGACATTTGGAGGGTTTATTGCTCTTTTTGTTTGGTTTTGTGGTTTTTTATTTCTATAGCTGTGATCAAGACTTGCAAAGGTTGCTTTTTTGGGGGAGATGTTTTGCCACCTTATAGCCTACTCCAGTGGTTCCCTTGCTGCCCTTTGGAAGATTTAATTTCTATTAAAATACAGGAGTCTTGAGAAATTGAATGGTCTGAATTTTACCACCTGAGAGAAGCCACTAAATTGACTCATTAAATACTGGGATGCTCTTTGCTCCCTGAAAGAGTCAAAGAATGGCAAACATTTTTGGCACCATGGTTCACATCCTGGAAAAACAGAGAGGAAAAAAATATGCTGGGGACACCTTGTCAGTTATTGCTCCTCAGGGCTGCAGGGAGCATGAGGTGCAGAAAGCATCCTGTGGTTTCTACAGGTCCTTCCTCCTGTGCAACAGCCTTGTGTGGGTGCTGGTGGTCACTGTGCAAGGCTGGGGGCATATTTCTTCCAGCTAGGAATACTTGTTTTTAAACATGAATCAGCCTCTTTTGGCTCTGGGTTGCCCCTGTGGCCCAGAAACCTGCACCTGGTCCCTTCTGGACCCCTTGTCCCACACAAGTTCTTGACTCACAGTCGCTGAGCCAAGCAGCAACCCTATTTTAATTTTGGTTTTAGTGGGATCCAAAACAACCACTGTCTTGCTTTTCCATGTGTTAAAACTGTGCCTGACTCCTTTGCTGAGGCAGACTGCAAAGGGAGGAAGGCTGGGCTGTGTTTCCCTGATCAGCTGTACTGGCTGTGCCAAGCTTTGGTAGCAGGGGGACTACAGGGGTGGCTTCTGCCAGAAGCTGCCAGAAGCTTCCTCCATGTCCAGCAGAGCCAATTCCTGATGGCTCCAGAGGATGGACCTGCTGCTGGCCAAGGCTGGGACAATTAGGAGTGGTGGCAACCCCTCTGTGATAATGGATTTGAGAAGAAAGAATAGAAGTTATTGTGCAGTTGTAATTGTGGCCAGAGGAGAGCGGAGTGAGAATGTGTGGGATGAACAACTCTGCAGAGACCAAGGTCAGTGGAGAAAGAAGGGGAGGAGCTGCTCCAGGCACCAGAGCTGGGATTCCTCTGCAGCCCATGGTGAAGACCATGGTGAAGCAGCTCTGCCCCTGCAGCCTGTGGAGGAGATCCATGCAGGAGCAGGTGGATGCCTGAGAGGAGGCTGTAAGTCCGTGGGACACCCATGGAGAGAGAAGCCACCCTGGAGCAGCCTGTCCCTGGAGGAAGAATGGCCCACACTGCAGCAGTTTGAGGGGAATGGACTCATGCTGGAG
Organism: Cettia cetti; assembly: GCA_013401135.1. Classification (NCBI taxonomy): domain Eukaryota; kingdom Metazoa; phylum Chordata; class Aves; order Passeriformes; family Sylviidae; genus Cettia; species Cettia cetti. The sequence goes on from VZUI01003925.1 coordinate 31,872, forward strand.
AAGTTTATGAACTATTGCTTGTGAGATATTGGAAAAGTTCATGGAGAATTGTCTCCTGTTGGAGGCACCTCGGTGCAGCAGGGGAATGACCCCTCTCCCTGAGCAGCAGGAGAAACCACAGGCAATGAAGTGACCGGTGGAGGAGAAGGTGTGTTCAGGGTTTTCTTTTACTCTTCAGGATTGATTTGGTTAGCAATAAATTCAGTTGATATCTCTAATTCAAGCCTGTTTTGCCCATGAGGGTATTTGCTGAATGATCTCTCCTGGTCCTTATCACAACTCATGAATGCTCTGTTGTATTTTCTCTCCCCTCTCCAGCTGCAGAGGGCTTGGGCTGGTGTCTGACATCTGGGCAGAGTCAGCTCACTACACCAGCACAGGGCCAGCTGCCAGGGTTTGCTGCCTTGGTGATAGGGGGAATGCTGAATGGGGGGAATGATGCCCAAGGGAGCAGCTGAGGGAAAGGCAGTCTGTTCCTCTTTGCAACTCCCAGCTGTGCTGGGCAAGTGTGCTGGTGGGTTGTTGGTCTGGAGGAGCCCAGGGAGGGGTCAGGTTGGGCTGCAGCACCAATCCCCTGCTCTGTGCACCCCTCTCCCAGGCCTCCCTGAGCCTCTGCTCCCCAGGACACAGCCCCAGCCTTGCGAGCCTGGCAGCTCTGCTCAATTTGAGCAGAGCTATTTAAAATTCAGCTGGGAGATGGGCTCCGGCTTGTTACAATGCCATTGCTGGAAATAGAGTCATCACTGGAGACTATTCCTTTTTACAACTTTAGGTATATAGATTTCCTCTCGATTCAATTTATTTTTATATAGTGTCCTTAATACACTGTCTCTCCAAACGCTTTAGCAGATAGAATTGAAATAATGAGATAACGCTTTGCAGGAGTGTGTGCAGCCGCTCTCAGGCAGCGGGGTAAGGCAATAGATGGAGCAGAGAGCGCAAGGTGGAGGCTGCATCACTTGGAAGCAGCAGTAAAATGAGCAAACATTCACACAGACTATTTATGGTGAGCACAAGGGCTGATGGATATGAGGGAAAGCAGGTTGGCAGGTGTGATCGAAAAAGGAGGAATTAAGAAGTAATTTCGATTGAAGAAAGATGGCTCTAAAAGGGAATGAATTCAAGGGAGGGATGTTCTCAGCCAAATGGATCAAAAGCAGCAAGAGCAATCCTTGATTCTCTCTGTTCATCAGGAATAGAAGTCTTGTTTGCTCCTCCATCACCACAATATAGAACAGAGATGGTGTAGGTACTGCAGCTCCACTCCACACAAGTGCTGAAATTGCTGCATTGCCCTATTGACTTGCCTGGAAATGGCCAAGTGTGCAAAGATGCAAATGCACCCAGCTGGAAATTTCTCTCTGAGCCTGATTTCAACAGATAATGCTGATATGAGAAGTGCAAAAGGTTTTAGAGGAGAAGAACCGGTCAGAAGGAGAAACTGTTTCAGTCTTATTAACACAGGAGTGACAGGACAGACTGTGACAGGACAGGTGTTGGTTAGAAATAAACATAAACACAAAACTCTTTGGTGAAAAATGTAAACAAAATTGAAAAGGACACTTAATTTCATCCACTTAGTGTCACTTTTTCTTAGCAGGGAGGAGCAGCATGAGAAATTGCAGCACTTTTTGTTTTCATTACATTTTGGACTGGTAGGGAAAATGAAATCATCTGTTTTCCTGTAAAAGGGACACTCCTGTCACCTTAGCCACGGTGAGTGATGGGAGAAAAGTTGAAAATCTTTCTTGGACTGGGATTTCTGGGCCTAACCAGTGATGACTGAACCCAAGGGTAGTTTCAGTGGGACTTAAGGGATAAATCTTGAGTGACAGGGAAAGCTGTGAGCAGTCAGGGGCTGCTACTCAGAGATCAGGCAAGAAGAGGGAGCAAGCTCCTGACACTCTGTGGTACCAAACGGGTTCAAATCTTACCTGGAAAGGAGTGGGGAGCCTGGGGTTTGATGATGATTTGCACAGGATGGACAATATTCCCATGCTGCGGTAGATACAGGCCTGGGGAATTGAATTGTTGATGGTGCAGTCCAGGGGGACTCCATTGTTGAATTTTTTGGGGAGCCCCAACTCTCTGACATGCTGGCTAGGTTCCCTTCCCAACTCTCCCTCCACTTCACAGGACCCAGCTGCCTTTCCTCAGTACTCGATGGTTCCCAGGGGCTCCCACGAGGATGATGGATGGATGGATGGATGGATGGATGGTGGATGGATGGATGGTGGATGGATGGATGGATGGATAGATGGATGGATGGATGGATGGATGGATGGATGGATGGATG
>VZUI01003927.1:0-10307 GCA_013401135.1 Cettia cetti
CTGCGGAACCGCCAGACGGGACCCCTCTCTCTCTCTCTTCCCGGGCTGGCCGAAGGAGACGCGATCTCACAGAGGGCTAGAGCCAGAGCTGGAATCACTCAAGAGCTGAAATCACTTTAAGGAGCTGACACGGCTCTGCCCTTCTGCTGAGACGCGCTCTCTGCCTGCTGAGGGAGTGCCTTGACCCCCCCAAGGAGTCGTCTCTGAGGAGATACTTCTGGGGTGGCTCAGCCTCCTCGGGCCCCTGCGAGCTGAGGGGTCCCCACACCAGCGGGAATAATAATGCTGCACCAATCTGATTTCTTTTTGCAACAGTACAATACACCTTGTGGGTGGGAAAGGCACAGAAGTCATTAACCATGACCTCGGGAAGATTTTGCCAGATTTTGCCATTGTCTCCCTTGATATTCTGATCCTGAAGTGAGACAACAGATCAACACAAAGTGAGTAGAAACTGCTAAGACCCAGCTGAATATTTGTACCCAGAGCTGTCAGCACTGAGATGTGTGTAGCTCTCACAGCTCCGTGGTCTAGTGGGGATCTGGTCAGTTTCCGTTAGTGCTTGGATAGTGGGACAGACGGGAAGGCTGCAGGTGTCCAGGAAGGCAGGACTGGAATCTGAAATTACTTTGCTGGACCAGACATATGATCTGGAAAACCAGCATGTGAATTAGCAAGGACAAATACAAGATACTGCGAGTGAGCAGGGACAATCCCCAGCACAAATACAGGATTGTGGGGAGGGAGTGTTCTGCCATCAGGGTTGGAGTTAGAGGGATACTCACCTGGATGGGACCTGGCATTCCAGGTGAAGCAGTAAAACAGCCAGTTCTGCCAATGTAGAGGAATGGGAGCATCACGGCAGACATGTGACTGGATCTCTTTGTGTTGGGGAGGGCAGCACTCACAGGACATGGGCACAGTTCATGGAAGGTAGCCTGGGCGATAACAAGAAGTTTTCAGCCCCACAGGTGGGAGGTGGGAAAACATGACATTGTCCTGGCAGAACAGGTCTCTGCAGTGACCAGGCCGTGTAAGGGGTGAGGAGCTCAGGCACACCCTAGATAGAGTAGTGGGATTGCTGGCAGCTCCCTGGTGAGATATGGGAGTAGAGGAGACCAGGGGATGTTTGCCCTAAGACAGCCTCACACAGTCAGTGCCTGGCATCCCTTCTCACAAAATCAGTCAGTGAATTGGAGCATAAAAGTTTCCCTCCAGGAGAACCTTGGAGCTGCTTTGATTGTAGCCATCACAGCATCTCACACAGCCAGCAGGACTGTAAGTCAGACCCTCTTCTCCTCTGCTTCACAGGGCTCTTCCTTTTCTCCACAGGATAAAAATAATCCTCTTATGTTAGTTCCATCTCTGTGAGCAGTGAGACATTTTATTCACTTGTGATCCCTTCCCTTCTCTCATTTAAACAATTCTGCATTGAACCCATCAAACTAATTTGTGCAAGGGACATTTACTTGCCCTGCCTGCAGGTGCAGGTGTCTCAATTTCTTTTCTTTTGGAGGAGGCTGGTAGGTGGAACAAGCGTTAGCTGGGGAGAGGCTCGGGAAGGGCTGGAAGCAGCACAATGGTTTCGATCAGGGTGTGCAGGGGCATGAAGGTCTTGAGATGCGTGCACCCAGAGTCACAAAACCCACAGGTGAAGTCTGCAAGTGAAGGGCTTTTAATAGCAATGCGTTTTGCAATGGCATAGACGCACTCTCCCAGGCATGGAGAGCGTCTCCACAGGCAGCCTCAGCCCTTTCCAGCCCAGGCCGGCTGTTTGGGGAAGGCTGTGTCAGGCTCTGGCAGAGGCTCAGGAGGAGTTACAGGACTGTGATAGATATCAAGCTGTTCCTTTGGCCCTCATAGCTGTCCCAGAGCTCCCAGTCAATGCCCAGGGACAAGCTATCACAGAATCACAGAATCTTAAAGGGTTGGAAAGGACCTCAACGACCATCCAGTCCTAAACCCCACCTGACCACGGGCAAGGACACATCCCATTAGACCAGGTTGCTCAAGGCATTATCCAACCTGGCTTTGAACACTACCTGGATTGTGGCGTCCACAGCCTCCCTGGGCAACCTGTCCTGTGGTCTAACCAACTCATAGTAAAAGACTTTTTCCCAATATCTAACGTAAATTTCCCCTCTTAATTTGCATGCATTCTTCTTGTAGAACTTGAAGAAGAGTAAAAGCCCACATTCTCCAAGGTCTGGAGAATGCGGGCTTTTACTGGATTCACTGAGGCAAGGCAAAAACATGATGGAAATGGGTCTTGGAAATGAAGACCAGTTTCCTGTTCTCCATCACTGCTGAGTGAGTTCTCAGGTGCTCAAAACACTACACAACCATGAGCTGGGGAGAATCAGTTACATTTCTCCACCTTAACTGCATCACCAGTGGACACCATGGCAAACAGAGGCCAAAGCTACACTGTGATGTAGCAGAACCAAGGACCTGCTGACATACATTCCAAGACCAAGAACAAGGACCTGCCAGCCTACATTCTAGAATTTTGTATGCTTTTCTGGCCAGGTCACCCATGGGATGCCTGCTCCTTCCTACCTTCCTAGTTGTGCCATGATCCAACTTCTCATACCTTTGCTCATACCATTGCCACCTCTTCCCTTTGTTCTTGGCTCCACTTCCTAATTTTTTTTCAGTTTTTCAGTGACTTGGCTGGCTCAGCTTGAAATCTTGGCCTCAACAGTCAAAACAAATAGATAGACATCCAAATGTCAGGCAGGAGGCAGGAGAGCCTGCAGGATCAGGGCCCCAGTGGGACAAGTCTGTCCATCATTGCACCCCAAGGGCAGCTCCACTCCTAAGGTAGGACTGCACTGGATGTGTGCCAAAAGCACTCAGCAGGAGGGAAGCACAGAGAAGAGGCTGTAGGAGAGTAGATCCATGGTAGCTATAGACAGATGTCACTTGGCTGCTGTGGGTCCAAGGGAGATGGGTGTCCTCATCCTACTCAACACGGAGAGGAGCTGCATCTTGTTCAAGGAGATGCAGAGGCAAGGACCATGGCTGGGTCTCGCAGGCCCCAGGCACTGCTTTGCACCTTGTCCTCATGACAAACCATCACCTTGTCCTTTAAACACACCCCGTGGCTCAGGGGCTGAGCTAACAAGCTTTCGTCCTTTATTCCCCCGTGCAGAGCCAGTGCTCAGGAATAGCTGCACTCCCGAGAGCTGCTTGGGGCTCTCTGGCATAAAATCAGCTCACCCTCAGATGACCTGGAAGATAAGCACCCACATTACCTCCTTCATCAGGCCACACTAATCAGGTCTGGCAGGGGGGCTGAACACTGAATTGTCTCTGCAGGGCAGGTTGCTGGCTGGCAGTCCTGCACTTACACACAGCCATTGCAGGAAGAATGAGAGCCTCTCAAAAAAGCCCCATTCCTGGCTCTACCAAAAACCATGCTTTGAAAACAGCTCGTTGTACCCCTAGGGGTCCCTCTGCCTTTGTACTGGGGCTGTTATTCAGGCAAAGAACTGGTGGATTTCTCAGGATTTCCCAATTTCCTGGATGGGATTTAAGTCATCTGCAGAGAAACAAATGCACATAGGACAAATAAAGAAACAGGAAGAACAGCTGAGCCAAGAAGATCCTGTGAGGTTGAGCAGTGTCTCATTCACCACAATATTGCCCTGTGCTTTCTGCCAAAGCACTGAAGAAAGCTGAGGCTCCAGCTCAAAGAGGAACTGTGCAAGCTGAACAGGTATATTCAGGCAATAACAGATCTAACCAGAATGAAAGTCTTTTGAAAACATAGGGCAAGGCTCCTTCTCATGCATTAGGCATTTCCCAGGACAGGCAGCAATGCGCTCTTCAGGCTGCAGGGAAGCAAAGTCCAGACTGCTCAGATTTGGGGAGCTCTAGGACGGCAGACACCAAAGAACAGACACAATCTGTGCACAAAGGAAGAGGATGCAAAGCCTGCAGATAAAACAGTGCTTGTAGCAACACAACAGTACCAATGTAGAGAAATAAAAGGGAAGGTGTAAACAAGGCACAACTAGAAACCAGTTTTGCTCAGCCTAATTGAGATCTCAGTTACTGAGGACAGCAAATCCAAGGACACACACCAGATTTATGCCTAGGAAGTCTTGACTGTTACTGATCACAAAACCAAATTCCCCTAGCATTTTTCTCCAAACTACTAGTATTGCAAAATGGAGCAGTCTCACATCACTTTCAAACACAGGCAACTCTTTTTATTATACAGACCTTCAAAGATGAAACCAAAAAGTCAAAGCCAGTCCTCTTGGCGTTGTCAGTATTCCCTTGACAGCACAGAGTGCCTCACAGAATGAGACTTGCACTTTAGAAATTATTCATAAGTACTATGGATTTTTTGTAAAATGGGACCTCTTCTTGCTTCAGTTGCCAGTGTTTCTATTTAACGTACTAAACACATTTCACCCTGACCACTGGGAATTGACTCCAGCTTAAAATAACTTGTAAATACACTGATGCTGTCTCTCCAACAACTGCCAAATACAGCAGCCATAGAAAGGGACATTACATAACAAAAAAAAAAAAAAAAAAAAAAAAAAAAAAAAAAAAAAAAAAAAAAAAAGGTTGAAGATGTGGCCAGGAACCGTAAAAGGAAGAAAAAATCCAGCTCTTGACCTTTGGGTTCAACAATGCTTCCGCTACATGGACCTGTCTTCTCCCTTCACACACATTGATGCAACCCAAAAGTTATTTCACCAGAAGCAAAGAAAATAGATTTAATGAGAGTATTCAAGTCCTGCCAATCTACCCCTGCTTGTTTGGGTTAGCCCTCCAAACAGGGTTAATATCTAAGGTTGCCACACCTCTGTTCATGATCCAGAACCCTTTGTAACTGTGGTGCACACACCTGGATTTGTGTACAGTGGCTATGACCAGGGTTTCCAGGTAAATATCCAAAGGCTTCCATTTTGCAGGAACTGTAGCCTGCTGGCACATGGACCATCTCATTTCCCAAGCTTAGACAGTCCCTTCATTTTATCTCAGGCTATGCTAGACCGGGAAGTACCTGATGTGGGACAGTGGAAGGAGAAGAGATCCTATGGGGATGCAAAGGTCTTCCTGCTAATAGCTTTCCTAGCACAGTGTCAGGGCAGGAAATCATGGAGGGGAAGGAGAAGGCAGAAGGGGCATGGGAGCCTGCTTTTGCTAGTATTCTATTTGGTAGGTGTTGATTTACTGTTATGAGTCACAGGTCCATGTAGCAAAACAGCCACAAGCCAGAAGCAATGCTGCTCGCACCCTGGCAAGACCCACACCAGTGGCACAGCCTCTTGCTGGGACTGCATGCCCTGAACCCAGAGACTGTCAAAGCAACCACCTCCAGACCTTCCTGCTCCAAGGCAGGCTTTGAGCCACCTGTCTGTACACGTCTCCAACCTACACTGCTTGAAGGCCTCCAGCACTGGGTTTACTTCCCATATCAAAGAATAAACACTAGTGCATATATCCTTACATGGCCTACAAAAGTGGCACAGAAAGCTGGGAACAGTCAGACACAGGGTTTCACACATCCCTGGATGGACCCCATGTTCCTCAGCTCTGCCACTAACAGTACAGAGAGCAGCTACTTGCAACTGGACAAATAACAGGGGAGGGACTGAAAAGAAACTAAAAATTTCAGAGTAAGCCATCAAGCTGCAGGTCAATTTTATAAGACCCAAGTCCATTTGTACGTGCCTCCTCATCCAGAGGCCAAGCTGGCTCTGGAGGAGGAAATCCTCATGAAGGCAGGGCACAGCAGCACACCAAATTCCTCCAGCACTGCTTGTGCTTTGTGCTTCTGGGTCACTGAGCAATTAGCCAGTTCCGAAGAGACACTGAGAAAATCGGCCACAGCCCTGAGCAGCACAGAAGGCATTGAGAGAGCAGCATTTGCATGGAAAGGGAGGGACTAAGAATTACACCACTAAAAGAGCAAAACTTGACCTGTTTGCAGAGGAGAGACAAGTGCTTTTCTCTCAGAAATAATGAGAGCTTCTGGGATAGAAAATTCAGGGACAAAATATACTTCCCTCAGTACTAAACAGCTCGCCAGTCCAGGACTGACTGGAGTGGTGACTTAGGAGAATGGATCTAATCCATATCTTCCTTCCTTCCTTAAGTACAGCCAGATGTGCAGATGGACTGTACATGTTGGGACTGAAGGAGGGAGTTCAAGTTTGTGTTTCTGTATTTACATGCTGGTTGGTTGATCCTTCACACATCCCACAGCTACAGGAAAATAGTAAAAACAGAAACAATCTCCTGATCCTTTACTCCTTCAAGCTACTCCCTGTCACCCTAGGTGACAGCAACAAAAGGCTGCAGAGCAGTTCACAGTCAAACATCCCACTCTGTTCACAGTGTTCTAGCCTAGTACCTGCTCTGGACATCAGCTGCATATCATTGAAACTGGGATAAAACCAGGGTCCCTTCCTGAGAACACTTGTGTGCAGTGGGTGCTGCTGGAGAGTGTGAAGGAGGAAGGAACCTCAGGCCTCAGAAGATCTCTGTGCTGGGATAAAGTGAGGCAGGGGGGTGGTAGGTTGAAGAGAAGATTTCAACCACTTTCCTATTGTGTCCTTTAAAACTTCGGACACTTCCACCAACCTTCTCCAAAGCCCCTTCTGTCTTCCATCTCCTTAAGACCCCACCATCCTCCCATGGTCCATCACAGTTCCTAAATCCCTCCCAGACCCTTCCATCAGCTATGTCCAAAAAGCCACAAGAAGCAAAACTCAATGCTCCTTCCTTGACTGAACAGCCTTGGGCTGGATCTGGCCAAGGGCAAAATCATCAGGGCTGCAAAGATGCAATGAGTAACAGAGTCTAGAGGTGACACTGGCTGGTGTGATAAGGCAGAGAGAGCAGAGCAGCTGCCTAGCATGTGCACATGAACATGAAGGCTCAGAGCCAGCTGACACCCCTCGCTTGTCCCTGCATTATAAACTGCTCACAGGTACACAGCATCAGACTCACAGGTGTAGCTCCTGAACATGCATAGTCCTGGCACTGTGTCCCGGTGTGGGCAAGCAGCTGTGTTCCCCTTCCCACTCCACTCATGCCCAGCTAGACCCAGTCAATCAGGATTTACTGTCTGGGAAGAAATTCAGTTGTTACCAAGAAACAGAAAGAGAGATGCTTTGCATGTGAAGAAACTGGTAGCAGGAACAGAGATTGAGATAATCATCCTAAATAATACAAGATAAATATCCAAGACAAGCATCAGGCCAAGGAGTTGTCTGCCTCCCTGGCATTCATCCTGGGTATTGGCCAAGAATTTGCCTTAGCCTCAGCAAACAACTTTTCTTTGATCCACTTTCTCTTCTATTCCTGCTCTGCTGTGCTCTCTTAAAATTTCTAAAAAACATTGTACTGTTTTTTTACTATCTTCTGCTTACTTTTGGCATTGGCAGAGGTTAAGCCAGGCTACTTTAGCAGTTTTTAAAAACAAACCAAAGCCTATGAGCAGCTACGTTCTTCTGACTGTGATGACAAAATGCTTTAATTTCTTCCAACCCTCAAATGAAACCCGGAAGGCTCACTAATTAAACAGCTCTGTCCCAAACTGATTCTTCTTACAGCAATGCTTCCCTTGGGTGAACTCAACCACCAAGGTCGTTACAAATTAGAAATGATACTTTATTAGTTAAACAATTCCTGCCTGACATCCGCTGCAATATTTAAAGAGTGCTTGGAGTCTAAAAGTGGCTTGGATGACAGCAGAGTCACTTGTTCCTACCGCAGCATCTTAAAATACTGCAGGCATTTCCATCCCCCCCACTTCGGAGCAGAAGAACCCCAACCTCATGGAAATAAATACAGCTTGGGGCAAGGGGATCTCTCTGTCCTGCCTCAGAGACTTCTGTCTGTGGGGGTAGGGAGAGATCCAGGACCCAAATCCCCACAGTACAGACACATGGATACCCCCTGTGCTTGACATCCCTTGTGCACAGGACCCTTGTGGCCTCTGTGTACCTGTGACACAAGTGCCTGATGAGTGTCAGAGAATCTGTCCCCAGCTTCCTCTCAGCAAGAAATGCACTTTTCCCATGAGCCACTATGAGTTTAGGATGCCAAAACTCACAAGAAATTTTAGCTTTTTAAAAGATTTTACTGTGTGTCTTGGTGAAAGTCACTTCTGAAAACACCACCTGAGTGCTTTCAAGAAGTTCCCCCCTTGGCATATTTGTTCTGCCAAGTGTTCATAAATGAGACTGTGCTAATGTAGCTGACAGCAAAACTCAGAGTATTAAATAACACTTCTTAAAAATCCCCAAGTGTTTTATGAACAAGAATTAATTAAGCTGCAGGCCAACCCTGCAAATTATTTAAAGAGATCTTGAACCTTCCCTCCTTGCTCAATGACATGAAGAGAGGAAGGGACCATGGTCTGATGAGAACCAAAGCATCCCTATCATCCCCATTTCCACTTGTTCACCACACCAGCTTTAACTAACAGCCAAAACCCAGTAAACTCAGAATGACTGAAATCTCATCAGGATGATGTTATTCAGTCACTTTTTGTAAGCTCTATCTTGCAAGCTCAGCAATAGCCAAGAAATCTGCAGAATATGGAGCAGGCAGCACTGTTTCTGTTTCTAGGGGAGCATGGAGTTTGGAATGATGTGGCTATTAAGAGTTCTCTCAAAACAGGTTGATTTGTTTGCAAGTTTTCCTGTCAAAAGCAATTGTTCCAACTGTTTGAGAAGGCAACCCCTTGTGGCATCAGAGTGAAACAGAGAGGTAGTGGGACCTGGGTCAGCTGGGCTAGGCCTAGTCCCTTTGGAATCCTGGGTTCTGCCAGAACTCAGCAAAAGGCCCCTTTCTATCTCCAAAGGAGCTGAGAGAGGAAGACCAGGCAGATGCTGGGAATGGTATGAAGGCCTCAATCTTCAGAAGCACTGGCTGTGGCTTGTCCACTTGGTTGTCAGGCAGTTTTCCCCCTGGGCTCTGTGGGGATCAAGCAGCAAACAGAACAGCCTGGGATACCCAGGTACTGAGCCAGGCATGGACAGGTTTTTCTATCTGCAAGGAAGCAGCTGGGATGACAGGACTCCTCTGCACAGTTTTGGACCCTCTTCACTTACAAAAATCTTTGGAAGTTCTGTGACAGTCAACTCCAGCCTGGGAAATCCCAGAAAAGAGGCAAAAGTTGAGTCATTCTACAGAGGGAAAGCTGGTTGCACAGGGTAAGGGTTTAAAGAGCACACTGAGCTGATTTTTAGAGAAGCCTAGATCAATACTCTGGAAGTACATCTGACTTCCTACCGTGAGATGATAGTCTTGCAAACACGGCTGGAGGCTTGCTGCTAAGGACACAAAGGCTGGTGCTGGCAAAGGAAGGAGATAGACAGGAGCACACACTGGATGGCACAGCCTGTTCTGACAGAGCTTGACCCCTTCTGCCAAAACATTCTCTTCCATCAGCTAAATCTTCTCAACACTTGTTCACTTATGGCACTGAGCAGGGTAGGCCAGATCCATCACTTTGCCACCACACTGCATGTCATCTGTTTTAAATCCTTGTATCTTTCAGGCTGGCTGCAGTCAAGCAACCTGCATACATAACCAGTCATGCATGAACTTCCCTCCTTCCTCTCCACATGTGTGGGAAAGTTCTAGTTCAGTGTTCAGTGTCCCTTCAAACCTAACTGGGGCAGCAGAAGACAAATAGTTTAATAACATCAGAGCAGCAGAGTCCATTTCTATCCCATTTATATGTTGCGTGGGATGTAGTTACATGTTGGTTTATGGTCAGCAGTATGCATTGGAGTTACTCCTAAACCCACAGTTTAAATTGCTTTGTCAACAACATGCAATTTGCCTTTAAAGAAGGTCAGCAAAGAGAAATGACAACATTCATAACTGCATGGAGGGCTGCTGCTGGCCACCAGGAGCAGAAGACATTTGAATTCACACCTGAACAATGGGATACCATCCAGAGGGAGCTGGACAAGCTTGAGGAGTGGGTCCATGGGAACATGATAAAGTTCAAGGCCATGTGCTGGTGCTGCACCTGGGTCAGGGCACTCCCCAGTATCAGCACAGGCTGGGCATGAACAGACCCAGAGCAGCCCTGCCCAGAAGGACCTGGGGGTGCTGCTGGGTGAGAGGCTGGACATGCCCCGGCCATGGCACTCCCAGCCCAGAGAGCCAAACGTGTCCTGGGCTGCACCCAGAGCCCCGTGGGCAGCAGGGGAGGGAGGGGATTCTGCCCCTCTGCTCTGTTCTGCTCTGGTGAGACCCACCTGGAGCTCTGCATCCAGAGCTGGGGACCCAGCATGGGAAGGACAGGGACCTGCTGG